>JTDE01014692.1:0-62391 GCA_014338405.1 Paragonimus skrjabini miyazakii | reverse complement strand
TACTATTCAGTAATGAGGCAGGAGCATGGATTTTGACATTGGAGTAGCTGCGAAAAAAATACGAGAAGCATCAGAGTGCAGCGTGGCATGAAATAATTATTGGTACATAAGGAAACTGAGTGTTGGTATCCGTGGCAATCGTGAAGTTCTTTGACCAATGTCGTACGCAGATGATTGCTTTTGTTTGTGGTCATTTTGAAGCGCATGATCCGTCCAGCTGGGCCCTTTATTTAGTTGTTTGTGTGTTCGTAAGTACAATTTTTTTTATGTATACCGCTTCATGATTAAGCTGTTCTCTACAGTATAACGAGTGATTTTCATTGATGAGAAAGCCATATTTTTTGCGTCTGACTTTTCGTTTACTTGTCCCATCCCCAAAACGCGCATAACAGTTTCCAACCGTTTTTTTTGATACGGTTGACAACTACTACTTTCAACTTGTCACATCATTATTGGAAGTTGAGGAGCTGATCAGTTGCCATTCTAATCTACTCTTTCCCTCAAGATTCCACGTCTACGAGGTCAATGAATTGTCTCTGGAGGATCTAAGTTCCTCAATTTAGAGTTACCAACCTCTGACAGTTGGAAATGTTTATTTGTCCGTCAATATCGTGATCCCTATAGTGTGGTGGTCAGTATACATATCTCGTGTACGTCTTACACACAAGTTGGACAGGATAGGAATCCTTGTTCAGACAGTCATTTCGTATAAATAAGATCCAACATAAGTGAAAGTGGAGTATATGATGCACTAGTTCTAGCTGAACTATAGGAACATGTTTATGTAAATGGAACAAACTTCCTGGATTGTGAATATTGTTGCTGCTGTATTCATCTGAATACCCTATTGCTTCTGAAAACTCAAAAAAAAATTTCAAAACCTTTTTGGATAGTAAATGAGGCCATACTTTTTTTGTGACCAGATTAGCTGGTTAACTTGTTCCGTTAGGACACAACTTAACAATTTCAAGCTTTTTTCTTCTTGGTGTCATGTAGTCGAAGCCAAAACGGTCGTCGGTCAACCCCGGATGGAAGATCTTAGTTAAACCCATTCATCCCCAGTTCTGGGTAATGCGCACAATCAACAGATTTACTTAAATGAAGTCCTTCAGTGTCACCCATTTTCCGAACCTCGGGAAACAGTTTGTGCAATGTCTGAAGTGTTTTTTTTCTGGTGTGAATATGTCGCTCGAGGTGAACTGGTGGGAACCTAGTTGAGCCAGTTCCGATCAGCTGATTAATAGAATAATGTTTTGTGAGCATATACAAAATATTCGTGTTATTGGTTCATCGTTGTTTCTATCAGTTATTTGCCTTCAGATTCAGTAGGATTGGGCTCTAACACGTGTCCAAACATTGCTGAAACATAGGTGGTTTGTTTTCATTCGGCATTTTCTTAGATGCTTGTTGGAACCTCACTTCGGCTACTGCTCACAAATGGCACATACTCACTTGACTAGTATAGTGGAATTCCGAGCTCATATTCTGACAGTGGGTCTTATGTAAAAGCCTAAAGAGGGTTCTTATACTAAAGTGACTCCAAATTTGCATGCTTCTTTTCAACGGTGTACTTACTGAGAAATTCGATTCGAAAATTTGAGTCGTTTTTCCAATTTCACTAAGTTCACTATGTCATATGGACTGTTAGATGTCTGTGTGTCGTCCAGACTGAATATTCCACAATTCAACAACTTCGTTTTACCAAAATAAAAGAAAACTTCAAGCTGGCACGCTTATGCTGCAAAGCATGTATAAATTATTGGAAGGACTGCTCAGCCACTGAAGTGAGGGATTTGTTTATGAATTAGCATAAGCCTTCTACTTTCGAACGAAATGTTTTCAAATAACTACCCGTATTTTCATCAAGTGGCCTGTTTGGACAGATGTGTTCTCGATGAACAGTAGGTGATTTTCGTTATTAGAAATTGTACATCACTCACAGCCAACTGCAGCTGTCACATTCTCATAGAATTTCCAGGCGGCCCCTTTCGAAAAAAGTACTACTCTCAAGTTTGGCTCTTGTTAGTTTACCAGTACCTTCTAATGCAGGCGAATGTTACTGAACGATCACATATGATGATTCGACTGTGCCTAACATGACGTCAATGACACAGCGGTCAACAGTGATGTTTCGTGGAAGCGCGGCTAGAGTTCAAATCTGGTCACGGTAGGGATATGCACCACTGGCTAGCTTTGACAAGAGCGAAACTTCAGTATACTGCTTGTTCTCTAAACCCCCTAGGGGAATACGGCAACTGCGACCGATTGAGAATGATGTTCAGTTTATACAGACGTATGCCTTAGACACTGAACAGGTCGTAGTGTAAGTCTGGAAATGAAGCTGAAAAGTGTACTGGGCTCACTTTAAAAAAAAAGGTCAGATAAAACAATAAACTGATTTGCATATGTCCTACGTCCTACAGCACCCATGTCTTAAATCATAAACACTGTTTAGTGGAGTTATATACAAAAATATCGTTTTGGCTTTCGACCATAGCAACTATGGAATCCGTTTTGTTGGAAGTGTCGGACGAAACAAGAGATTCGTCGAACCCATAAGTGAGCTAGAGGTCAAAGCCTCCATGTCCCCTTTAACACGTGGATGACTGTAGTCCCCCTGTGGACCTCCCTGTGTTCCTACCTTCCGGTAAGTCCAGTTACTTCGCCCCTACCCCATATCTCTTTTGTTCGTCAAGGGAGGGTGTCATGAACAGCACACTTTATCGATACTGAAGCTTTATGGCCTGGATATAAGAAACTAGAGGGTCTCGACTGCGGACGATGTGAGCCAATATGTCATCACACCTAACACGGTACGGCTCATTGCACGCAGTTGGTGAGCGGTTCCATCACCAAACCACCAGACCAAACCCTGGCGGTTAGATGATGTGTTCAACCACCTGTTCACACACGGACGCGTCCCATCACTGCTCACATTCCGCTGGAGCCCTCCCCGTGGTCGCACACAAACGCGTACTCAACACCGAACTCACGGCGTTGTTACTACCACTAGCACCCTCCCGCCCGGTCCGTTTCGAGGTCACAGAGGGCGGAGGTGTGCGCATAATATGTGTGCGTCTGTATTTGCGTGTGTCCCTAGCCCTTTCGAACAAGATAACCAATCAGTGCAAAGTTAAATTGCGGTCACATGTTTTAAGAGCCAATCTAATTGATGCACAGGTCAGACCTGAAAAATTGAATGGATGAATGAAAGGTCACCTTATTTGTATACGTGTGCGTGTGTGTGCCGGAGAGGATGATGGGACGGGTTTCACGCAAGCAGGGAGCTGCGACGCCGAGGACGCTGAATGCCTGTGATCGAGCGCACGTACGCACATACATACACATATAAATGGGTACACCGTGTTAGATTCCGCACGGTCGAAAATTTGTGACCATTCTTGCCGCTTTGCCTTAAGTTTCGATGTACACGGCGTGTGCACACACTAGTTGATGGATTTTTTGTTTGCCTTTGTGGACTGCGTGCACCCACTAACCCCATCACATACACACACACAGTTGCCGTTGGGGCCTGTTCTATCTCTAAATCTCACTGCATGAGGGGGGGTTGCCACGTTCATTAACATTGAAGAACAAAAAACTGCAAGTATGTTGACAATAACTTGTTGTGCGGACTTAACAGCACTACACTTCGGACATGAGCCGCACATGGTGCGCCGGATCGTCGGATAAATTTCTGTCTGTCCGTCAACTTACGAAGTCGCCCCTCCCCAATCCCAGCTCACTCGTATATACACACACCAACCACCACCATCTGCCCTTACAGTCCCCTCACCAAAACACACACCATCTCAACCTCATACGCATACGCATGGCACAGACTCGCGGCTATTCGAGACTTGAAACTGAGCGACAACACTTTTGCTAACGCTCTTGTGACTAAAACTGACTGTAACTTGGTGATACACCCATTTTTCGTTCTGTGACTTAACTTGGACCTGGTTACAGTGATTCGTGTTGACTACAGAAACAGCTGTACTCGATTGGAAATTCAGACATCGAAAGTGAGTCCGTCGCTTGTCATTCGGTCTATCGTTTTCCATATCACAAACATGCCCTATTCGTATTCCGTTGAGTAGTTGATAGGTCTGTTTGGCTAGAGGCGTTTTGTTTCTTATGGTCCGTAAATCATGGTGTGATACTGTTTGAAACGTTAGATGATTTGTGCATTCCTATGTGCTATCACATATATCCACTTGATTCTGCACCTTGGGAAGTACTCGGAATTAACTCGGTCACTCGGTACTCATGACCAGTAGAGACTGGAATATTAATAAACTGTCGAGAGTTATCAGATGTTAGAAACAAATGGGAAGCACGCTATGGGTTAGCTTTTTTTTGCAGTTTCATATTCGGTTAGCGATCTCGGTAGCATTTTTGTTAGTGTTGACATCAGTTACTTATATTCCGATGCCGATTATTCTTGAAACCAGTTACAATCACATGATCTGCACTAGAGGGTTTTAGGACAGCATTTGCACATGCCCATACGTACTCTTATTTAGGAAAGAAAGCAACCAACACTTTTTGTAAGATTATTGCGTAAAAAAAAATCGGACAAATTTCAACAACACACCTATGAGGCTATTCCGTCCACAGTTGTTAGGGGTGTGCTTTGAATGTTTCACTTTAGCGTTTTGATACACTGATTGTGCAAAACTCCTTGGAGTGTGTGAACTTCGTGATCACTCCAACCTACCCGTTGGTCAGTCTGTTTAGCTGCACACCTTAACACCTTTGTATACCTAGCGATCTGTTAAGTCTCACGTGTTCCATTGTTTAAAGGGCAGAACTACAGGCCAATCAGTCCAGAACCGGAATCCCTGGAAGAAATAACCGCTCCCTTTGGTTATACGATGTCTGAGTTGGTGTTGTTTTGCTGGAAAACTATAGTTCCGTACTAATGTGTAGAACTGAAAAGCCACGGGAAGTGTACGAGCTTCTGGACAACTAACGCTTTGACTACCATCCGATAAGTCCAGGTCACTCACTAATGCACTGCAGAAATGTCTCTATACCACTAACGGATATCTCTCATTGGTACGTTGACTGAAGCACACACTCTCTAGAGAATCAGGTCAACAATATCTCCGTGCATCGTGTCATCCAGATTGATTTATCTTCATCACCAAAGCGAACGAGATGTCATCGATGAGTCCATGAAACATAAGTTCCGCTTTATTCAGCGTAATGTCTATATCCGCTTGTTCATACCATGACGTTATATATTACGTCTTTGTTCAGGCATTGATTTTTTAAAATCTGTTCAGGAACTGAGGCCATCACGTTGGACCGTTTGGCTCACTTTGACGAAACTGTTTGTCATCGTCCTTCATTGGCCTTCACGAGCCCATTTGATCTTCTTAACTAAGACGTGACAAAATATCTAGCCATTTTTTCAAGGCACAGACACCTTGATGTTGCATGTTTGAATATAGACAGCTATTTTTAGTAGTTAAGTTTCCTCTCCTCCTTTTTGTTTTTCTTGGCCAGGGCTTACTTTTTCTTCTTCATGGTTATGTAGCATTTAAGCTTTAGTGAGAACCATTGATGTATTAAATTCTATGATAATGAGGATATAGCCATTCAGAGTCTTTAGTCTATCTCTCGTATGCTCAGCTGTACTGCCTTCCACGTTTCCAAATCGGTCAGTTCATCTCCTCCAGACGTTCTAGGGCAAACCAAACACGAGCTGACGGGCTTGGTTACATAGCATTGTGTTCATGTCCAGGCTACTGGCAAGGCAGTCCTACAATTACAGTGTTGAATAGGCAATGGTACATACTCATGTTTTAAAAACCATATATTTGCGTGACCAGTAAAAGCTGCATTAGCTCTTCACTCTAAAAGCATCTTGGTAGGGTGTCTATATAGCTTTGTCGTAGATGTTTCACTTGCTTCTATAGTTCTTATTCTGTACAGTTTGTTGGAACAGAACTAAATATCTTGTTTTACCATAACATTGAGCTGATTGGAGTTAAAAAAAAAGGTTGACAATTTGGAAAATGAGGGATAGTCGTGTACTTTTGTCGTGATGTATGTGTTACTTTCTTCAAAAAGTGTTCGGACAACAATATATAGACAAATTTCTGTTTTTCAATCAAATGTACATTATGTAACAAGCCATATTCTAGGCTACTTGTTAACGTCCATTAATTGTTTGCAAAGGGTTCTCTTTAAATATAGTGACTGTTAACCTTTTTGAAGATGTGTTCTTATTTGTTCTGAGTTCGACCTCCACTCGAATTTAAACAACTGAGTTCGGTGATCTTTTTCACTAGGTATATGTTTTCAGTTTACTTCTCATGTGACAAGGTCCAACCTATCCGATTGAATTGTCAGGATTGATTACTGAAACATTATCAATCTGATCATTTTTGCCAGCGGACAGACTGCAGGTCACTTTCTACTGATCAATATCATTAGGCTTGCTTGTCTGTAAGCATATAGTTGGGGAGCCAGTTCAATGATCAGGACATCTGAATAACGCTACCACTCTCCTCACGTTCAGTTTTCTGACTGTAGGCAAATCGTGACTTGTGACGATCTCATGAGACCGGCTGCATTGGATGAGTTTCCATTCAATCATGCTGTAAACAAATATGCGATTCGATGAATGCATAACTCCGTTGTCTTTTGGGTACGAACCAGGGTTCTCTCGTCCCAAAGATTACCCGTTTGAATCTCAATCTGGCTGACTCTACATGATGAGCTTAAATAAACACCAACTGAACCCTGATGGGCTATTGATTGGTGAGTATAGCTCGAAATAAATTATCTGTGAGAACTAGTACCGGGAATATTCGCTTATCCATTGACCCCAGTTTTCAATAAGATCGGTTGAGGAGATGTGGGAAGCACTGGACGGTACGGAGACAAACGTACGACAATTAGATGAACCGTCAACTAGACCACTTTAGCAGTTGTGAAAACTTCTGGAATTAGAATGTAGATTCTCATGTGAGTAATCGAGACTACCAAATGCAATCAGGTATCTTTTCTCACTTACATGTCGTTCTTGACTGACTCACTCTGATAAGACGTACCGAACGCGGATTTCATTTGGATCAAGACAGTTCCGCTGTGGGGAACCACCCAGTATTACACGGCATCACTCTTTGTATTAGTTAGGATGGCAAGAACGAAAACGTATCGAACGTGGACTGGATATGGCATGACACTACAGGGAGACGGTGTTGTTGGATTAGCAAAAACATGAAACTAAGCCATCAAACTGTGTTACCAATCGTGAAGGCGTTTAAAGAAATGTAGTTTATTCGGTAAGAGAGGATCCAGTAAAATTCCTACGGCTGGTATTGCCCTTTGCGTTGTGCGGTGAACGAGATATTGCTTACGAATTTATCCTGTGTACAGGCAGGACGGCCTCGCCACAGACGATACGAAGACGCATCCCCGACATGGGCATCACTCACGAAAGTATTCTGTTTTCCCTGAATTGGTCAATAAGAAACGTCTCAAATTCGTCCGTATATAGGGTAATAGGGATGAAATCTTCTGGTTGACGGTTGCTTGGGTCAATGAAAGTAAAATTCAATTTTCGAATGCCTTAACATGTTAGTTAGTCTGGCGACATTCTGATAAAACATACAACCGATATGCATGTAGATCGGGGGACGGAAGACTGTTTTTGAAAGCACTTGCATTTTACTGATTGGTAGTAGGGTATTTTGGTTTTCATTGAACATCACACGATTGGTCGCAGCTGTCGCATTTCCATAGATTTCCCAGTCGGCCCCTTTCGAAAAGAAGCACTAGATCCGAATTTCACTGTCATTGGAGCTCGTCAGTAGTGCATATCCTTGCCGTGGCTGGGACTAGAACTCCGGCCACGTTTTCATGAGGCAATCGGAGTACCACTCGCAAGTGATTGTGGTTGAGGGTTCACATATGATCATCCATTCATGTCTAATGTGATGTCAATGGCACAGTGGTCAATACGGTTTCCTCATGAAAGCGTGGTCGGGGTTTTAGTCCCGGACGTTGCAAGTAGTTGCATTTTATCGAACAGATGGCTACGACTGGGACGTATCTGAACAAAATGTATAAGGTCTTTTTCCTCGCAATATCCAAAACAGATCCAAACTTCGCCACTTTCTCATTATAGTTTTCCTGCAACAGTTTGTATGACTGACCATAATTGAATCCTGCGGAACACGTCTAGCCTGATATAAAAACTTCCTGATCAACGTTTTTAAAACACGCAAGACTTGAATTACTCACCTGCACGAAGGCTTGAAATGAGGCGGACAGTCGGGTTTTGTGCAAGCTGCGCAACGGTATACAGAAAAGGTTAGCACAGTTGATCAAAACTCTGCTAAATGACCCATTTCGTAATTTAAATTTAGACTGCTCCAAACGTTTGAGCATCCGAAAACCGAACATTAATTATGTTTCGTATAATTTGTTCTGATTACCCGGTTAAAAACACACATTGTATAGTAAAAGGCTGACTTTCTTTGCTATCGCCTTCCCAAATACACACGTTGTAAGTCTAGCGCAACAACAACAATTTACACCGGTTTGTTGCGATACCCAGTTGCACTAGACTTTTATTGAAGGCTGTATATCTTGGTCTTGGTTGAACTTTGAACTGCGGCTCGTCTACTCACAGATCCGACATACTGACATTCCAGTTTGGCGGCTCCAGTGAACACATCCCGAATGTTCAACCACAGCGTTATGGGAACGGTATTCCGGTTTTTCGGAAATTTCATAGAGAAGGCAAATATGTCATTTGTTCTATCAACCCCGTTCGATGGCCTCGTGTGCCGGAACTATTTGACCACGCAGTTATACAGATTGGCAGTTAATTTCTGGTGTGATTGTGATTATATTTAAGCGACGTATTGTCATCTGAACGCCATTATCAGTCGACCACTTCTATTTCAAAATCGACGCACTTTTGGTTCATGAATAAAGTTGATATACTTTTTAATTCAAACAAAACAACCAATACGCACCGACTGTTTCTAGTGAGGTTCAGCCAACTGCAAATGAAGTCTGAATGAACTGGAAAAATTTGGTAAACGTACCTGCATGTTGTTGATTTTGTCGTACCACCGTTGGTTTCCCAAATGTCCTATTAAGATAACCTCTAGAGATGAGCCCTGAGCATATCCTATTGCCACCTGTTCTGTTTGTCTGGAGGACCTCCTGGTTCACACGCACACAAACATACAGTCTCGTCTGATTGTTCAATGTAATACTGTATGTGGTAAACAGTTCCCATGACTGGAACATTTGTAAAAGATGGGGACACATTTAGGGAACACATTTGGCGGTTACCGACTGTTGGTTTTTCCGAACATATTACCACAGGCGGACTTGCCATGTATATTATGATGGTTGATTTGTTGAGTGAGAAGTCTCTGTACTTTGGCGCTGTCGTACGGTAGGGTGACTTACACGTACGTATCTGAAATCAAACCTAATTGATGGCATTCCTTATTAAACCTTTGGCATACCATACAGATACGGCGCAATCGAACCTGTTGAGTTTAAACTAGCCAGTTTGAATCAGTGTTTTGACTTGTTGTTTAGGTTATTTTGGGCATTCAAACATTAAATCTTGAAGTTATTGCGCAGAATGTCGCATCTGTTGCTGTTCCATAGCATCTGCTACACCATGATATATTTCATTGGTGATTACGATTCCGGCATTCGGAGTACTTATACAAAATGAGTACTTCGCGATTTACGCGCAAACGGCTTAACAACCCACCCTATTCGATTCCCTGTACTCAACTTGCCAGATTTCCCATCACTGTTGTTGCACAAAATGTTTATCTCGAACCAATAAGTGGTCACGTTAACGCCTGTTCTCATCCATACCATTGATAAGACAAGGCGATGAACTCAGACTGTAATTGGCTAAGCTCAGTCTATCAGACCGCTAGAAGCATACCGACCTATGATACAAAAATTATCCCTCAGTTGTAACGTCCAGTTGGAAATCAAATTTAATCAGGGTCACCCCCTTACATCCCACTACTCTGTACGACATGCGTTATTATTCTTGCTTAAACTTGTCAGCTAAAAAAAAACATATCAAAACTGTATTTGAAAGCTTTAAATTGCGACCACCCAATTCCCGTTGTGACCGAGTTGATGTATCAAAGACAATCCGATTTGTATCTAACTGTCAGGCATACTTGATAATATTGCAGTCTGTCGGTCTACTCAAGTACCTTATATTGTGAAACGGTTTTGTAACCAACGTGTATTACGTGTCCGCGTTCCATTTGTCGAAATGAAGACAGTTAACATCTTCAGTGTACCCCATCTGGACTCAAACTATTCATTCCAGCTGACTATGCCCACTGAACAACCGCGGTCTAGCTGACTGTTTAGACTCATCATACACCAGCAAGGTGACCATCTGATGAGTAATTTTTTTTGTCGTCTGTAAGTTCGCCACAGTACGTGTCCATTTTCGTTTATCAATCGGGTGTCATTGCACTCCAGAAATGGCGAAATGCTACTGGGTACTCGTTAACGATTAATGAATTGATGGAGATTACAAAATGACCGCAACAAAAAAAACCATAATTACACTTCATGGGTAAGATTCTCTCCTATTGTCCAAACAAATCTCCACTCAGTGCATTGGTCACCTATGCGTTGGAAAGGCCATTACACGATAAGGATAAAGTACGCATGTTGGGATTTGGGTGCATCCTAGAAGAATAGGTGTTCTACAGGCAGATGGATATTTATAGTGACCTCAAGCAGCATTAGTCGGTGCACATTATTTGTCATTCAACAATGTCACGCGGTGCACTGGGTAACATGTGGACTTTTGAAAACTCACGGTATGGATAACTGTTGGTGAGTTTCTGACACCAAGTTGAGCTGTTAGTCGTTTCTTGCTGGTCGGCCTCCGCATGTAGAGACCAATGACAGAAGGCGATCATTAGTATCATCTAAGAGAGAGACGGCTGCAGCGTCCCTCGACTGGCGTCCAGTGAAGCAACACTTTCTTGGGGTTAGAACGAACATTTTCTCTAGGTGTCATGAGGAGCTTAGTGATCATGCAAAGACCAAATGGTTAGTCTTTGTCATTCACGAGCACATTTGTCATTGTAACAGATAACTGTGAGCTCACGCTTTATAGACATCTCATTGGGAATTTACAGCATGAAGTAACGAGATTCCAGTGATCCTCATGTAATCGGAAAACAGAGGATTAGCGTCCAGAATGATAATGTGGGTTTTCGCCAAAAGTTGAAATGTTTTCCGCCTGATTGGTAAAAAGTACTATACCGCGTTTACGTTACTCAGCCCCATATACGAAACAAGCAAACAGATTTCAGACCTTTTGCATTCTCTTAAAAAACTCATGCTTCTAACCAACAACAAACCGAACTACACGAGATCGGCGAATCCATACATGCCATTCACCACGATACATAATGTGTATGATTTCAATGAATACAATGTAGGAAAATATGAACCCATATGTCGGTATCACCGCACGGCAGCATCTCCAGAAAACGGTTCCACTAGATTCCCCAGATGCTGCTTGATAGTAAGACCAAATGGAAGTTGAACCATCTGGATGGAATGCAATGTTTGTGGAACTGGAAATGCCCCAAAGAGCCGTAACAAGAAAATACATGTTCCATCCATGTTTCGCTGTATTTGTGCAGAACACCGAACACAAAGTGCATTGTTCGACCGATATAAGGGCCCCTTCTCTATGGGTACTGAACTACGCGGGATGACCACCTGTACACTTACTTAACACTCGTCCGTCAACAGGCCGTCCATAGTGAGCTCATCGAACAGATTGGACGGAAAAGAACTCTGAAATCAAGTGTGTGTGTGTCTCACCATCACCGCGACTCCCATAGAAATATTATGGAAGCAGTGTCTTGAAATGTCAATCGGATTCGCTTGTCAGACACGATGTGTGTTGCAACTGTTGTGTTTTGAGTTTATGGCTCATCTGTGGTGCCAAGGTAAGTAGCCGGTTGAACGTGATCAGCTGAAACAATCACGTATACGGGCTTGAGGAGCCGGAAACACAAGCGATCTGGACACCGGAACGAAACAGCATCTGGGAAACCTAGTGGAACCGTTTTCTGGAGATGCTGCCGTGCAATGATACTAACATATGGGTTCATATTTTCCCACACTGTATTCATTAAAATCATACACATCATGTATGGTGGTGAATGGCATGTATGGATTGGCCGATCTCGTGTAGTCCGGTTTATGGTCGATTAGAAATATATGTGAATTACGTAATGCCAGCGAGCAGAAATGAAAAGTGATTATATAGCCTTATGACTGACCCACTGATTACTATTGCGATACAGGCCTAGAATTGAGAGCCATTGCTTAAAACGATCTAGGTAAGTTGGCATATGAGGGCGAACCATCACAGTTTCTAAGTGTCTGGCACTGTTTTCTGTTGGCGCACTTGAACCACTGGTGAGCAAGTTGTCAATTGGATCGGATAATTAGATAATTTTTACGGGATGCGTTAAGAGGACAATAGGCTAATCTTAGGATTCATTTGCGAGGAAAATGCCTAGACGGTGTATCGCAATACCGATGGGAAAGCAACTCCCTCGCGTCGTACGTCACACGCTAGAATGGCTTTATTGTGTAGCATAGTCATTTGTGTTTTTGTTTATCGATTCAGCAGAAGTTAACGCGTTTCAATTAACTTTTCTCATGTGTGACCTGCAGTGATCTTACTTAGTTACACGTACATGAAATATGGGCATTCTATGGCATGTTTTACTTAGGGGTCTTATAATTTTGCCACGTGAATTATATACGTTTAAAAAGCGATTATTCGTCTGATTCCAACCCGACAGTTTTCGTATTCCTTATGCACGTGACCTGTGTAAACGATGTAAATGACTCAGCCCTGTTCCTCTTACTTCATATGGCTTTATGGTTTGCGATAACTATTACCCGATTCAGCGTATCAGTGTGGAGAGGTGAATCTTAATAAAATGCACAGCCATTTCCATTTCTCAGGCGACGTTCACGTGACCAGTGAACGCCTAAGCAATAGGTTAGTTTTACTGATAGAAGTGCTGATTAGATTATCGTTCCAACAATCGCAGCCTGACGATGTATCAAAACAGAAGCGAAACCAACCATATTTGTTTGACGTTGAAGATTGTTGCGTAATTTAAATTAGGCGCCTTTGTGATCTCGGACAGTGTCACCTAGCCACATGATGTGCATCGTTTCTGTCCAAGCCAGCGATAGATCATGGGTAACGATGATTACAAGAAGGCTGTCTACCTGTAGTTGTTCAGTAGAATTTGACTTTGAAAGGCAATCAACATGGTCTGGACATTCATAGCACAAAGTAGGCAAATTATGCCACACTTTGAATTCGTATTTTACGTTTTGTTTGTTCCTGTCAGTTGAAGGGGACATTAGGCTCAAGTTGGAGTCGGGATATTTGTGTTTGTTAGGTTGTTGATTACCTGTGTGCAGTTCGATACTCACTTGACAACTGGAATGAGGTCTGTCACCTCAGCTCAAATGGGGCGTCCTAACTGGTTTGTGAGCTATCGGACTTATGGAGCCAGTTCTGTTTTATTCCCTGTGCTAGCTACCAGCGTCGGCTCAACTCAGATAAACTTGTAACAGAACGTCCGCATCACGTGATGTAAACGGTTAATGTGCGATGTCAGTTAGTTTGTAGTACATGGGCATACTTGGTGGTGCACCACACGTGGTTAGAAGGGCATGCGTACCTCAGGTAAACGTTAGCCAGCAGATGAAACTCGAACCTACTGCCACCTTTAACAGAGTCAGGTGAAACAAATGTTGGTTCAGTGTTAATCTTACTGAAGTTGTGCCAGTCTATCATCCATCCGACCACTCAACAGTAGTCAAACATAATTAATCAATTTCACTATGTCGCTTGAAGTACGCAGATTTTTGCTTCACATCTATTTACTGTTTACCGATCAGGAACGTAGTCATCACAGTCCCACTTCCAGCTGTACTTAAAGATTGACACGGATTGGCATACATCAGGCTATTCTACCTGTGGGTTTCCTTCAACAGGATTGGACAAGCTTAAAACTAACACATGGATAAATCAATTACGTCGTAATATTTTCGATACGGCAACCTCACTCGATTCCTCGCCATTAACCAGATTAGGGTGTTTGAGACACTTCGATAGCAGTTTCAGCGAGTGTAAAATCTACATTTTATCGTTTGGTAGGTCCGAATAATCCCTTCATTTGCTACAGTGTCATATTTTTATCCCATGAAGTGTTTTGTGTCGTCACTCATTTTTC
Source organism: Paragonimus skrjabini miyazakii (assembly GCA_014338405.1). Taxonomy (NCBI): domain Eukaryota; kingdom Metazoa; phylum Platyhelminthes; class Trematoda; order Plagiorchiida; family Troglotrematidae; genus Paragonimus; species Paragonimus skrjabini miyazakii. The sequence goes on along the minus strand of JTDE01014692.1, from coordinate 48,067 downwards.
TCAGAGTAGGCCCATCTAGGCAAATCGCACTGTAACAACTAACCAGCAGCAAAAACCGTAACGTAGCCTTGCATCCCAAAACATCCTGCAAAGTCTAATGCTGACGGACCTCCTAACAAAGTCCGGTTAGCGAACGTTGTCAGATTTAAAGCATGTCTGCATTTGTCAGTATAAAGGTGTATACTCCGTCTGGGTCACGTATATCAACTCCGTCGCCCCCATACGTTTCCGCTATCGTGGTCACTTGTTGTTGACCGACTCAGCTCAGTTATGAGGTCTGTTGGTGTGTCCTCACAAAGTATTGAAACTCACGTGCGACGTTTCATTTCTTCTCAGTGTTCCCAACATGTCTTCGGCTACCCAGTAGATATAGGAAGATACTAAAAACTCCTTGAGACGTCTTACAGTTGCCTAGAGCCGGGTCGCGCGATAATATTAACTGGACATGTTAAACGGGAGAATTTATAGCTTTGACTGTGAGACCATATAGAAATCTTTTTTTCCAATACGTGGAATTCGGTCGTTCTATACAGTGAAGAATATACACTGTAAGTTTACCTTAGGTGATTTACAGTCCAATTCGGTTCTGTTACTACCTTAGTGAATTGATAATTCGTCCGTATCATACGGGGAGGGGGTCGGATGCTTGGTCCACTAGTAGCACGCTTTTGTAGGTGGAGTTATGCTTCCCTATTTGATCTGCACTTTCGCCCGTGTAAGAATTGAGGCACAGTGACCAGACGAATTCTATGTCTCACACTACTATCAATTGTCGACTTGGAACAAGTGGTAGCTACAATAGTGAGTTAGCAACTGTGTGGTTTAATCTCATGCATTGCGGATAACAACGAGAACACTGGGATGGAAAAGCAGTTTGTAAAACATGCACAAACTAAACTTTACCAGCATAAGGAAACTCTCCCCTTGTGTAGCCCATCCTAACCTATCCCTCCAATTACTATGTGCATTAGCAAAGCAGTACCAGTAACACCAATTTCTCATTAGACTATACATATAGATGCACATACATTTGTACATCCGGTTGAAAGGATTCCTTATCAAAAACCAAATAACATGCAAAGGTTAGTAACAACGTCTACAAGCGGGGTCTGGGAGAAAGCACATCACCCACCCATACACTTGTTTGTTCGTGGTGGTCCATTACACATTGTTTTGTTCCCCAGGACTTCCTCGTTCTTTTCAAACAGCACAACCAGTGCGGTTCGTTAGTCGTTCTTCTTCCGGTCTGATAGAATAGGTGGGTGATATGATAAAGTGGACTATGGTTGGCGGAAAACATGAGGTCACTTGTCAAAATTATTGTAAAACTCACTGTTTTGTTGTCAGGTGGCTTACAACCTGTGAGTGAGATGGTAACAAAAAACCGGAACCAAATTAATTTGTGTCCAATCGGGATGTCTACCAGAGTAAAATCTAATCACATAAAGTCATTCGTGTTGTCTATACGTTTGGAAACGTCTTAACGTGACTAAAATCCGAATCTAAAGGCAGCTTAGCCAACATGCTCATCACACAGTGACTTCAGTAGAACCAGAATCCAAGTTGTATTCAACTACAGCACTAATAATTTGACGTTTCGCTTAGGATCTGTTTCCACCAAGGCAACATTCAGCTTGCGCGGTTCGCATTTTTATTGTAACCTGCCAAGTTGACAACTTCTAAGCTCTCGAACGTTCTGACGTTTCTTGGTGGATGACAAGATCCATAAGAATACTTACCCACAATTTGTTTCGAATCTTCCCTTGTTTGATGCAGATCCGTAGACATCAGGTGATCAGTTCCATGAATTACGTATGAAAATGATCATTTATAGTGTGTACAAAGCGATCACCCATTGTCATCATAAAACAGAGGTGCAATTGTGACAGAATGTGTACATGAAAATACAGGAATAATCGTTTAAATTGAAGCAGCGATTCAACTTGGGTAATAGTTAGCACGATTACACCGGGTGGGCGATCACTGCCCCGTATCTGTACTTCGTTTGGGTCACATCCGAAAATGAACATCTGTTCCCAGACTAACCAGATCGTGAACATAATATCAACCTTATACGGTCAAGTATTGGTTATGCAGACTCGGTGTATGCTTATTGCTTCAGAGAGGAAAGTATTTCTCATTTAAGTTGGATCTCAAAAGGACAGTATATATTTATAAAAAGCGTGAAGCATAGGGTAATTGTTGAGCAATTGTCATGTTCCCGATGGGTTCAAGGTACCACATTATTTCATTATTTCTTGCTTCCCTATTCGATTCTGCACTTTCGCCCGTGTAAGAATTTGAGGCACAGTGACCAGACGAATTCTATGTCTCACACTATTATCAGCTGTCGACTTGGAACAAGTGGTAGCTACAATAGTGAGTTAGCAACTGTGTGGTTTAGTCTCATACATTGCGGATAACAACAAGAACACTGAGACGGAAAAGCAGTTTGTAAAACATGCACAAACTAAACTTTACCAGCATATGGAAACTCTCCCAGTAACAACCCGGTGAACCCGTTTTAATAACGGATCACGAATGATCCGTGTGTTTAACGGGATGCCATCAGTCGTAGGATTCACAACTGTGCACAAACGTCCTAGAAAGATAGACATTGTATATGTATTATCTAAATTGTTGGATAAAGTCGCAACAATCGACTATTTGGAAATCAGTAACTCTATGGTTCATGTTCTATAGATTACACTTTTTACACGGCAAAAAAAACGGACACTTCTGATGATTGGCAGCAACGACAACCGCTAGTTTAGTTCAAAATTGGAAGTTTCTATGTGTGTACTTGTAAGCGATTTTAGTTTCTGACATTTGAACCTTAATCTGTTTCTGCACAATAATTTGATATACTTTTATGAGCATACTTCATCATTAAAACATATTTTCAAGTTCACAAATGTTTTTACAATCTGACGACCTCGGCAGAAATTTTGAGGAGATGCGAATGAATTTCATGTCTAGTGAAGAAACATAAGCTACCGTGTACAAGGCGAATCATCTGGTTCTCATCGGTTATCAGAGTGAAAATGGCATAATCTGTTTACAGTAAACATAGTTATGAAGTCGGATGAACTCATTGTATGCTCATTCGTATCCGAATTAATATGTTTCGGAAAAAGATAATCTTTTACATGACATATTTTGGGTATTGGGCTTGCAAGTGTGTTTACGCGAAAACAGTGTAATACGCTAAAAAAACTTCATAAATTTCAAATCATCACTCCAACAAATATCGGGGAGTGTGGAAATGCAACATACGTATACCATGGATTTTATACATCATTTGATTGAATCTTGGGGTGTCAAAAGAGTGACTAACTTACCAATTCCCGTTTAAATAATCGTCACTGAATTGCCGCAGTCATTATGGTCATTCTATACTAATGTAATCATGTCGGCGTCCAAAGGGAGTTGTAGTTCACTCGTTGTCCTCCACTATCATTCAACAAGTGGTTACGTTGTGAGATAGACCACTTGTGCTGTTAAGTTGGGGGTTATCCTTATTTGGAATCGTATGAAAAGCCACTTATTCGTATAGGTGCATATATGTGGATGTGTCCTTTGTTGAATATAAGCGGTCTCTCTAAGTTCGCGAGCTCCTACGGTTGATTACATGAAAAACACAACGGGCTAATTGGACACTGTGATGGTAAACATCCATTTGACTCGATGGGAATCTGGACGATCCATAGTAACTCGGACAAACGGTCTGCTAACATTCGACGAGCATGATGGTCTGAATTATTACAGAAAGAATAGTATGTGACGGTTTGACATATTCAGTTCGCTTCGCTCTGTAACCCGAGGTTTGGTAGCCCCTTACTAATCGACGGTAGTATATAACGAACTGACAAACACCGATCGGAAATTAGCTACCGGCTCCGGACTTGTGTTTTATGTCAGATGAATTCACCTGATGGTCTGTGTCTACTCAACTAGTTGCAAACTTGTGTGAAAACTGGAGACGATCTTTTTAATCTCTTCTCAAAAGTCCTCACTAACTTCAGCGTGCATTCACTGTTATATTGTTTAAAGCATGTGGCAGACTTGAAGTGTTGAAGTTGTTCATTTGAATGTAATTGGTCAATATCTTTCTGTTCGCATGTGACACGATCTAAGCTGTTGTACATAAGAGTGGCCACATACATAGAACTTTACAACGTACATTCTGGTTGAGTGACATATGAATGGCGTGTCACGTGATCCATTCACGTAACGAGCAGGCAATGACTGATGCACAACGACAGTCATAAGGTGTGCTCTCACTTCAGTCCTCGTTTTCCGTTCTGTTGCACAACGACATTCATAAGGTGTGCTCTAACTTCAGTCCTCGTTTTCCGTTAATCTGTCATTATCGGTTGCAAGCAGGACGTTATTCTTGGTTTATCAAAACGATGTTTATCTTCATCTATTTTTAATTTATACTATCAATACACTTGGTTACTTGGGGCAATTGTCTTAGTGTTCATTTGATCGCTGTGCTTCGTATTCAGATCACAAACATCGTAACACTTTGTTTAATTATAACATCCAAATGTTGAACTCAGTGAACACTTGAATTCCAGAATTAACTATCTGTTACTGAAGATATTCATTTGATTGTTCATCGTTTGAATTCCCCTGGAATTTACTGATTCACTTGAATGGTCCTTGCTTATGTGACTTACTTACGTTACTGGTTTAAATGTAATGTTACAACTTGTAAGCCTCATACACGGTTTCCAATAGACCATATTTCGTAATTATTCAATGGTTTTGTGGACTTTTCGCTGACAGCTTTCTGAAGTTCGTTTATTTTTGACACTCGATTTCAGTTTTCTGTAATGTTATGTTACTCCTGGTTGCGGACGTCTAAACGTGATCGATTTGTGCACAAAAATGTGTGACACTGAATTCAGTAAATTTTATTACGTTTAGTCTACCTATACGTTCCAGAATTCTACTTTACGGAAATAATTATAATAGGATAAATTGTTGACATTTCCATAGAAATGTTGGTCAGTTTCTAACAGTGTGTGATGGTTGCCCCGAGAAGGGATCCTATTTATGTACAAAGTTGTGTAAATCCAGTTCAAATGCTACAATCGGTCGGTGAAGTGCTACGCCACGCTTTTTTTGCTATGAAAGCTCGAGAAACATGGGTAACTGTTGACGAATGAACTCCGTGGATATTTTTGGGACAAGATTCGTGTACAGTACAAGTGGTGCGTACTTTCGTAATAACAAGTTTATTGAAACTGTACGCAGTTGAATTTCGTTTTGTAATTCATATACATGTGAAAGCTTCCGGCGGCCACCATCCTATCAATCCAACTTCAATCATTCGTTTGGCAGCTAGCGCCTACTGAAACGAGAATTATATACTCTCAATCAGAGCCTACAAGTCCAAGGTATCCAGTTCGAGTCTTGCCTACCCCCCAGCAATTATTAGTTCGTCCAAGTTAACTCTATCCACACATACGTGAGAGACGTCACAATCATTGTGATTTTCTTGGTAATATAGGCAGAGCACAGAACCAATTCTTCGAATAGATCTGTTTCGTAATGTATTATTTCAAACCGTCAGTCTTTTTTGCACGCAGTGAACGAGAATGTTTAATGGAATTGCTCTCTATCCTGCTGACTTTACGCAATGGGCTCAAATTTGGACAAAACCGATCATAAGATAGTTTCGTTGTGAGTGTAAATGTCTTAGAATGAGTGCGTTATGACAAGTTTGAGTTTTTGGATTGTGACCTCCCATCTGGTTGGAACAGTGTTTATTAGACTCCTGTAAAACTAGTTATACAACAAATATTCCGCAAAGGAAACAATTAACAATCGGATTTAGTAAAACTGTTATGTTCCGAATGTTCAAGGTTCGCTCGACTGCTTGATCTTCCTAAATGTGACCATAATTTCTATAGAAAGTATTAGGATATATTGGGTGCCTGGACGGTCACTCGGAACTTTATATTCGACAGGTGGCAGATTCGTCATTGGCCACTGGGGATCGAGATTATCAAGTCATTTCAGAAACCTTAGTCATTGACGTGTTACAGTGGGAAGGGAGGATTAAGAGCCAAGTCATTTGCCATGAGGGCCAAAAAAGTGCACTCACTCGAATGTCACCCAATTGTTTGCAGTATCAAGATGCTTCCCTGGATACATAGTTCTCTAGCGTAAGAGGTACGGTGACCAAACAATCACTAAACAAATGGAACTGAAGGCGACTACCAATAAATTAGAAGCTGCAGGTCATAATCGTTTAACACGATGAAGATCTTGTGATGAACCTCATCTTTGAATTCAAACACCAACAGAGGTGATGGCCAATCGTGTTCACTGACCAAAGTGTCGTCGTTGGGTTGGCGGAGTTGTATGTGAACCATGGTTGATCACTAATATTGAACAGTAAAAGTTACACTCCACAGATACAGTCCTACTTTTGTTTACAACTCAGCCACACATTCGTAAAGCATCAACGTGAAATGTGAGTGTAAATAGAGCTTGCATGTAATACTACTTTCTTGAATTCGACAGTTTCAGTTGAGTAAGACTGATGTTCAGTTTCCAACGGCCTAAATGTTCACATTGTTTGTCATCTACTATGGTTAGTTGGTGGCATCTAAAACGGATTAGCCTGTCACAGTGACCGAAGCCAAAGGATGCCCGCGCTTTAAACCATCACCACACGTGGCTTGCGCTGCACCACTTGCGGTTCCACTCACACACCACATGTCCAGTGTAAACCCGAAGGAATAAGACCAGTAGGTTTGTGGGTGAGGCCTTTCGATCCAGCCGGCCAATGCTGATTAGCCAATTGAATGGCTAGCACGAAAAGGAAACCTTTATCTCTCGGAAAATAAACAGAGAGAGACTGCAATGACAAGATGTAAACTGAGAAGAACGGTATGTGAAATGTAATACAAGAAGCATTTCAGTGTACGAGTGCATGCTAGTGCATTCCGGAGAGGATAAAGTTGAAAAACAAAACTTGAAGTTGAACTACAAGAAGATCAGACAGACGATTCATCATTCAATACACCAGCAAAGCCCAAGAAAAGATTAGGCAGAAGATCACAGACTACCCCGTATCTGAAAAGAGGAGCGGGTTAGTTGCCAAACGACTATGGTCTTGGTCGATGCAATAGTTAACAGAAGTAGAATGGATATGCTGATATGACTTACCTGTTCATAACGTACTCGTTGTCTCGTCGCTGACGCTGCACTATGAGTACGTTGGTGACCAACTAATCCCAAACGGCCGGCGAGTGGACCAGTCTTTTATCGTCATATTTTCGTCGATTCTGGTGGCTAACCCCCCCCCCCTCATTCTCCGGCAATACTCCGTGAGGGGTTCTCCATCAGCTTTCAGCATACCCCTGACGCGCATTATGGTCGCTCAGGCTGTTCGAATGTCCACTCAGTGGGCCCCATTACTAAGCTGGGCCAGGTGTTGAACGTGCCCCGTCATCCATGTGTACACCTACTCGCTGTGCTCGGTGTTCGTGTTTCCGCAAGTCAGTCAGTAACACAAGTCGAACAGTGCGTACGTTAACTGGGTGACTGTCAACCTATTTGGTTGTCAGCATTAACAAACGCCGATGACCAAAGGCGGTAATCGGAACCCCATCTCAAGAACTGCGGTTGCCCGTTAGGGAAGTGTCTGAGGGAAATAAACCTTTGTTTAGTACATTGTCGAAATAACGCAAACTTTGTGTACACAAAGTTCGCACCCAGATACAGCTACTGGTACAATTATGAATTAACCTGTTTAAAGCTATTATGGACCACACGACCAAATCTCTGAGTTCATACGGTTGACTTCTGTCTGTTCTCATCAGTACATCACCTACCGATGAGTAGTTATTATGACTTTGCCCTAGTTGCGCTGTTTTCCCGACCAATACCCGAGTTAGTTAACACCAATACCTCCCGATAGATTGAAATCTGACAAGAGAATGTGCCCAAGTTTGATCAGTCCTCATCCACTTCGCACATCATATTCAATGGTGTGTAAAGATTCCGCTGCGTTATCATATCGTTGGCTAAGGGTTCAGTATCCACTCTCTACTCTAAATATGAGATGTTTACCAAGGTTAATCGTTCTCTTTGGCACCGGCAAACCAGTTCGATTACAAGTTCGGCCTGGAGACCAAAATATGACCTATTCTAACAGGATGCAATCCAGTTGGCACATTTTTTCAATGTTTCACTAATGTCATTCAACCGACCATACTAAGCAGAAGATTATATGCAAACTAAATCAAATCTGTTGTGCGTAGGTGTGTGTGTGCGTGTGTGTGTGTATGCATGTGCTTGCACGTGTTTGTATGTATGCGGTAAATTAGTTTCGTTCAAACGGACAACATAACATAACGCTTAACCCTCCTCAAACAAAACAGAGCATGCGATTGTGCACAATGTGTACAAATCCCATAGTTTGTTTGTGTCAGCTTGTATGGCTAACCGCACGCACATGCGCGCTGATTAAGTTCATCTTGTGTGTAAATTTGACTGATGGAATGAACTGTGTGGTTTATTCCCTCATCTCCCATCCAAATCTGCGCCCACCAACCCCTCTCCTTTTTCAAGCGTAACTATGGGGCCTGATTTAACATTTTACCCAAATTTCTGATGCATACCGGAGCCATTCATTGCACGCACATGCATATACACAATCACGGCATGCCCTTAGCCGAACTCTGTCATGCCATCGAACTGACAACCGGGATGTCGGCTCAACGTGGAATGGCAGGTAGTTAGTGCGTCAGTACTTTTGGGCGCAACAGTTCCGTTCCAGTTTGTACAAACTGGAGAGGTACCGATGTGTGAAAGGTCCGAGCCAACCGACCAGCTTGACAACCATGGGTCATTTGACCGCACCGATTGCCAGTTCGGCTACGTAGTGTAACTAAAACCTTCCATGTAAACATATTGATGTGTTTGTATGTGTATGCATTCCGATGCACAAACGTACCCATGCACCTGCGCATTTTGACGTGAAAACACTATTTCTTTAAACCTCATGCACCATACTTTGAATCCGTATTGTGTGTACGCACACAAGTTGCCTGCCACAATTTGGTGGAACTATTTGAATTACAGACACGGCCTGAACCTGAGAATGTTAGACACAAGGTGCCACTTGGATGTGACGGCATAGTTGAAACAATCGGCAGTTTCAATCATTTCCCCTCCCAAACATAAACACACAATCATCTACTGACAATAGGGTATACGGACCATCGAATAACACAGCAACAACAATTGCTACCACGACGATGGCTACCGCTGGGTTGTGTGTCTACATTAGTCTGAGGCCATGGACCTAGTGTGTGTGTGTGTGTGTGCTGTTTGCTCCTAGTGGCAATGTTAAGGTGAACATTCATCATTCTCCTTTTTAGCAGTACTGTAGTCGCCCAATGTATCCGGACCGTTGCGACTAGAGCGTGGAGCGGTGGGTTCCGGCAAAACTTCGGTGTCTTTTAGGCGTGTACGCAAACGTGAACCAGCCAGCAAGAGCACGAAGGCGAGCTACTACTGGCACTCTTCTGTTCCAACAAGACGAATGACAACAATATCAACCTTAACAGACTTAGGCAAACAAACATAGTGACTGAAAAATATTGACTGCCTGTGCCACGGTTACGCGGACGTATGTGTGCATGCATACGAGTGTCTGCTGCCGCTACATCGGTCTACATATTTCAGCCGATGGCCGAACCGATAACTTAAGAACCTGAAACTTTGCATTCAAGATTTTGCGAAGTTTCGATCCAGACATAATGTCATTCGGTATTTTATAGAATAACGTGATTAACTAACAGCTTTTGAACATCTTTCTTAACATCCGAGATGCGTGTGTGTGTGTGTGTGTGACTGCATGCGGTGGGTAAACACTGCAAAAAGCGTGAAAATTCGATTGTTTCTGCGCATTTCGAGGTGTGCCATTTTGACATTCGATAATTGAAATTCGACTACGTCTTTCATCTATCAAGAATGAACCAAAAGCAAGTCGGTTTACGTCCGATTAAGCCGTCCAAGCCCACCTTTCGGGTATAACGATAAAACCATCATCTTCCTGTACGGGAGTAATGTATTTATGTTTTGAAACCAGTGAAGTCAGGTTTCTAGTAAGTACTCAATGTTCCTTCGAGGTTACTGACACTTCATTCCTTAAGTGCGTCCACATTAACATCGTGCTTACTTCATCGGTATGCCGTATAAAGCGTCAATAGATTTTTGTATATGAAGTCTATGTATCCTCTTGTCAATTCGTTTTCTTCCTCATGTTGAACCTTTCCGATCAGTTTTGAAACTTGAAATGTTCCTTATTTGTTCGTTAGTAGATACACGAATCACATCGATTTGGCGCGTTAGTTTAACAGACACGACGACCCCACTGGGCCTTCACAGATCTCAGTGTGTTTATCAAGCTACTCAGTTGTTGTTTATTCTTTCATATATTGATCCATACATACAGGTTGATTTACAGTTATGTATCCTTGGTTCTGCATGATGTCCCCTGTTGTAGTGATACTTTCAATCCAGTGGTTGGTGTTTAACGTTAGGCGAACATTATCAAATATTGTGCGAGGTCTTTGGCTCGTCATTACTTCTGCAGAAGATTTTTCCATCCGCGTTTGCAGACTTAGTATAATATCATAGTTAAATAACAACTTTCTGAGAAATTGTTCTTTCGATTTCATCTCCACAGTCATTCTTTACAATATCTGGGAACAGTTGATTGGATGTGAAGTCCCTTATGTGCCATGATGAGCAAAACACCGATATGATTGAAGACACACTAAGTGGGAAGACTCTGTTATACTGAAGTTTTTTTTTGTAGGGAGACCAGGACATCCATGTAATTACGAAATAATCATCAAACTGGGCTAGTGTCTGCAAACAGACCATAAATACGATATTGCTGTTTGTGGTGGATATGATCAATTTCACGTAGCTGTCCTAACAAACTTCAACTCTAGAAGTTCATCGTCATTATAATTCATTCGTTTGATGAATACTTGAGAAAACTAACTCCCTTACTGTGGTTCTCAGCTGCCTGATAGCACAGCAGCCGATTATGTGTTGGCCAAATTCGAAGTACCATATTACACCACAAAGTCTGTTCTCCAGAGTGCATCGGTGCCTCAGTTAGTTTGTCAAACCCTCCAGGTTGCTTAAACTAAGTTATCTAATTCAATTCTTAGTCTGCCCAAAAGTGGCCACGACGAAACAGTGTTGTCATATTTGTGTCATAACAGACAAACGAAGCTATCAAAACTCTGGCCTTCGTTTTTTGCACTCTCTCGAGTTACTGCAAATGTTTTTGTTCATTTCAGCCACAACAATCATATTTAGAACAACAACAAAACTACACTTAAGATGCGTCCACTTCAACAACATCTTCCAGTACACTTGATCAGTGTTCATTCGCACTCATGACAACAAAGCCAACAAGACCTGTCCAGCCTGGGTATATCTATCGTCAATTGGAAATGGAAATTAAATTGATTTACAATTCAATTAGCCTAAACGTTTTTGCGGATCGCGGTGAGCTTTGAAGCAGGGCAAAAATTGAATAGCTTCTTCACTGGCTGCTGGCTCGCTCCGTGTTGTTTGTGTGCCTGTACGTACGTGCGAGCGTGCGGACAATGTGTAAAGTTGTCAGAAGGAACGACAATTTTCGCTTGATCGTCCATCCATCTATATATAGGCCGGCTGGTTAGCCATATTTTACACATACATACACGCAATATTGTCTTTCGACTGCCAATCCATCTGTGCTATGCGATTATCAAAATGAGCGTTTCTCAAGCGGTTCCGTCTGTAACAAAGAGTTGCAGGGGCAGGGAAACTTTAAGATTGGTATCGAATCCGAACATCATCTACACTAGCAACACTAACTTCAACTACCCGTCTTCTCTTTTCTTAGTTTTCGAGTCAATGTGCCGGTGTTAAAATCTGTGACAGCAGACTGTTATCTCATCATAAACATTTCATTACAAGCAATGGTGCGTGTGTCCATACATTTTCATACTTATATACACACACATACACTGACGCATATTAAGTGCCCTATGTTCACTCAGTTCCACATCGTCTATTCACCAACTCACCGCCTAGCGGCGGCGTCTGCTCCAACCTGCTTCTTAACCGGATTGAAAGGAGGTTGATAATTTTCCCGCCTAAAATTCAATTTTCTGTGTCCATTGTTGTATGTTCCCACATCCCAGCCAGTCCTCTATCTCACCCCCACCTTACCCTGTGTGGTCGCTTCAGTTTTCGTCCTTCAATCTTCCCTCTCCCCACCCATACGTCTGTTCGCTCGCTGCATGGTTCGGCTGAGCCTTCGCCTTGAGCGACGGTGCTCATTTGAGTCGCACCTCCTCTCCCTCTCGAGCTGTTTCTTGTAGACATTGTCATACCCTAATCATAAGTTTGATCTTCCTACAGAAAAATGGTCTGAGCTAAAAAATGAACATGGTTAGCGTGATCATTGTCTGAACTCATTATTTTCAATGAATGCATGTTAGTTAAACTGATAAGGTCGATATGTGTGTTCGTTTCATACTGTTGTCGTATCAAAGCCACAATTAAATGTGACTGAACTGGCTCGCTGGTTTGCCAGCAGCGTGTGGCCACCCCCAGTGTGTTATATCGCCTCAAGCCCCGGGGGCCAATTGGCACCACAACTACATAACCTTAGCATAATTTGAAAAGTTTTTTCTCACACGGAAATCCAAATTGACTTGTTCCCACTCCCCTCTGTGCCTCGACCGCTGCCACCAAACCCCCTTCTGCACACACACACACATCATCATAACCGTCAAACCGCTCTCACGTCTGTTAAAATGAGCTTGAAAACTCAGTTGTCCAGCTAATTACATTTCAAGCAGGGCAGTCAGTATCGATCGATGATCAGCCGGTAAGTGGACTACTGCAGATTAGATCAATCATATTCTAATTAGTTGGACTACTGAGTTAAAAAGGCCAGACGCATCCACAATACAAAGTGGATTGTGACTGTTTTTGGGTGTGGCAATCACGCCACGCATAAACTGAAGAGACGAGCAATTCGTCAACAGTTATGGGGCTGTTTTCTTCTATAGCTTATAAGTATTCTTGACAAGTTATTGGTTGGTTAATAGAACTCATGATCAATTATATTGAAGACACCGACTTCGAATTTGTACTTCCCTATTGAAGTGTTCAATCGTTTGCACCCTTGTCCGAATAATAATTTGAGCCCTGGTCTCATACTTGTGGGTAAAACAACGTCGAATATATACTGGCCTAAAAGTCATAATAGTTTCATACTCCTGTCACCTGGAAGACCCGATTTGTTGTCCCAATGTGTTAATGAATAATCCGGGAATTTTAATGTTACAAACTGAACCGCAGTCATTGTTGATAGCAGCTCCTTTGTTCTGCTAAACTTGTCAGCTGGCATTTTAGGAAAGAAGCCCTGGAACTGATCTTCATTCTAGTTGGTGTTCATCAGTAGCTAATGTACGGACCTCACGCCTGTAGAACGACCATGGCTATAAGTATTATTGCATTGGTGACACACTAGGGACTGCCGGTGGGCCTTGACAAAAGCAAAACTCGAGTCCATGTAGGATAGAGCACTGTTATAAGTTTTGTATGTCCCGTTGCCATCTTGAGTGGTTTTAAGATGTCCTATATCTATAAAGTGGTTCGAACTAAACAGTGAAACAGAAGACGGAAAAAGAACCGCTTTACTACTCTCTTGGAGATCCACACTACTAGGTCAGTCAAGTTGAGTTAGTGAACTCCAGTAGACGGAACAGTTTGTGGTGATGGATCTGAAATCTATGATCGGAACAGAACACGCAACTGTGCACAGCCGTGTGTTTCTCAGTAGAGTATAGTCGATGTTCACTGATAATTTAGACATCTATGGGGTATTGAAACTGTTTGCCACCCCTCATCAGTGTGATCCACTTAGGTTAAACCAATAGGAAGATAAGGAAGCAGCTAGAGCTAGCCTCTGGACAGGGACCAATGATATCGCGATACTTGAATGCGCCATCCTGACAGTGAAAGTGAAAAAAAACACAATAGTACTCATTTTCAAAGTGATCTGATTGTAAAGTGTACTTAAGTGTAAATGTTCCATTCAACTACAGGTACCGTCCCACTTATTGGGTAACACAGTCTTGGATATGGGGTCTGTTGAGCTGATAAGGACCTGCTAATGAACCTATTTAGATCAGGATGTCTATAAATGAATTACAAACATTGCGTGCGAATTTCTTACTGAACAACGATAAGCCAGATACAGAAGAGAACACTTGCCATTGTCTTGGGCCTTGCTAACTTCATACTGGAACGGTTAAATGAGTTATGGCATAATCAGTCTGAACCCACAAAGACAAACTTTTACAAAGCATTATGCTATTATGTCCTACAAAACCAGTGCATAAACATTGGTTGTGTATTAGTGTTGCGTGCGTCGAATACATTTGTGTTCGTAATTTGGACGCCTTATAAAGTGAAGAGATATTTCACACTGATGGGATACAAGTTGACTGAGTTTGATAGACACGTTGCCAAGTAAATCTAATTGGAATGCTCTGTCTCTTGTAACAAACGACTAAACAATTACACCTCGCAACAAATTATGTGAACTGTTTATCATTAGGAAACATTTCTTATTGGGAATTGAACGAACCTGTGTTGTCTACGATGACCTATTGTTTTTGCTCACTAACACATTTGGGGACTTCTTGACATACCTCGTTCCGGCTGGTTATAATATAAGTGTGCGAAGTGTTGCGGTTGTAGTTCTTTGAAGGCGTCCGGTGCATTGTGTTCACAATGACATAGCGACTTGCTGATGTGCTTCTGCATCTCTGTATGCGCACTTCAGGATACTCCTTCATACGGTGGTTAAACTGTGAATAGTATTATTCCTATACACAGTGGTCTCTTCGAGTGACCGTTCACTAATGGGACCAGCGAATGTGGTCTTTTCTGATGGACAGTCTCTGCTTGGGAGAAAGACCATCCATCCTGTTCCCCGACAGTACACAAAATGCCAACAGGAGGCATATCTTGATGTCCCCTAAAAGGTCATTATGGTCGTTTGTACAGTGCATCTGTGTGATTGGATGTCATACAGTTGATACAAATTTTCTACACCTTTTCGAAGAGGTTCATGCTGTCGCTAATTGTATTGCCCACAGTGCTACAGAGGGAGTAACATACTATTCCTTTATCTCTTTTTCACACGTTCCTTGAGATTACCACCCATAAAATTGCCCGGATGCGTTGTATAATGTACACTACCTATAGTTAAATAATGTCTTTCCAGTTGCGCCATCTATGTTCGCTTCTCTAATGTATTTAACACCCGTGTCTTTCTGGCACTAACTTGATGGACAGTTTTTCTTAACGTTTAGTCTGTTATGCCTTGTTTCCAGCTGAAGGCATATCTAGGGAAACGGAATGATCTTTTTTTGGCGCTAAACCCATATTAACTCAGTTCCATGTGTCAGGTCAGTATTTGCCATACACTTACAATGATTGATAAGGCGAGCGACCAGTCTAGGTGTCTCAATCCCGAGACCATAGTAACGTCTCA
This sequence comes from Paragonimus skrjabini miyazakii, assembly GCA_014338405.1. Classification (NCBI taxonomy): domain Eukaryota; kingdom Metazoa; phylum Platyhelminthes; class Trematoda; order Plagiorchiida; family Troglotrematidae; genus Paragonimus; species Paragonimus skrjabini miyazakii. The sequence goes on along the minus strand of JTDE01014692.1, from coordinate 32,451 downwards.
TTTGTTATAGTCAAAGACTCAATTTCGTACGTATAACGCATCAAGATTGCGGGTAGTTTGTCAGGCAATTATTTCGGACTGCACTGGAAAAGTGAACCGATGTCAAAGTATTGTGTACCTTTGGGGGAAGATACTTTACTGATATGAAAATCAGGTGATATCCATAATCCGCTGCTGATTTGCGGTTGTCATAGTAACAGTACTGTATAAAATCGGTGGGGTATTAATGACAACAGCATGAAATAACCGTTGCTATCTACGGAATGATCAGAATGACTCTGATCGAGTTACGTAGAACATGGGTGTCAAGATATTGAAATTGCGATGATATGTATCATACGCACTATCGAGGTGGGATCAAACTAAGCTGGGGTCACAAGGTCGATCACAGAAACAGTCAGTCTTAGGACTTAGTCCTTTTGGTGTAGGGGCACTCATCAGATAAGTAGATGCGGAGATTCCAGTGGGGATCGGGATTGAATGTCTGCATCTGAAAATGTTTGATTCCTTCTTTTTCTTGTGTATTTTCTATGCGCTCGAATATTATGTTGTTGCCAGATATCTCTCTCGTGCATCACTCTCTGTGTCCACCCTTAAATGTGAAGACAACTCTAGTGTTCCATCTGAGGTTACCAATACAGGTAACTTGTCATTAAAAGCGAACACACATGTCCCCATTGCGCCACCGAATGTAAAACACTTTGGGAGGTTATGAAAATTGCATGTTCACAATCAGTTATTATCAAATTAGAGAGGAGTTCGAATCAGTCCACATGTGTGTGGTTTGTGTTCAACAACTCAACAATTGTGAGGGAGATTAACTTGGTTTGGCTGCTCTAAACATTTTGGTACATAGTAATTGTTGAGGTAGCTATTAATTTCATCTGGGATTGTATAGTACGCTACAACAAGCTGTTCTGTCGTCTCGATGGCCTAACAGAATCTGGCATCCAGCTGATATTTAGCTATGACTGATACGAGGTTTCGTTTGATATGAGACAGTCCACTCGTTTGTTCTCATCATCGGATGTTATTATGTTCGATCTGAGGAGGAGATTAGAATTTCGATCAGGATTTACGATAATGTAAGTGTTGGAATCCAATTCTGTTCCATACGCGAAATGCACACAATCTTAAGACCAGAAAAAAGATGATTTACTAGACCTCCTCGTGCACACAGTTCATCAGAGGGGTCTATCCAGACAAACCATTTAACTAGTGCTCACTGGTGAGTAATCGACTACTCGGCAGAGATAATTTCGACACCACCCATGCTTGACCACAACTTTTACATTCATCAACACTGCTCAGTGAGCGTTCTATTTTCAAAAGGGGTTATTGTGCTCATCACTTTTGTGTGTTCCAACATAATTTATCCGTGACTCGAAGTCAGTCCAAGAGTACCAAAGAGGTCTCTCTGGTACTGACTAACCATAACCTCGAAAATTGTCCAAACCAATTAGTTCACAATAGTGCAATGAGAGTGAAAACACTTACATTGCACTTAAGTTCAAACACTGTACGAGGGCTTATACTAACAGACGTTCTGACTGGGTCAGGTCAACGAACGCTCCGTGCACACACCTAGGACATGACTGCGTTCTTCAGACTCGATGTTTGTTCCCTGTGGGCTACAACTCTTTTCCTCTACCGTCCTGGTACGTTTCCGCTATCATAATCCAAGACTGGTTGCTAGCCTCAGTCATTTGGAAATTTCCGCACGGTGTTGAGGCTTCAGTGTTATGCATCTGTTTCTACTATCTGTTCGGGGTGGTTGAATGAAGGTTAACGTGATCAGTGTTGATCTGCCGTCTAAGTGACATGACCACAAGGTCAGTGCTACTGTTTGGGTGTCAGTCGGCAAGCCATCCTAGTCGATGGGGATAGGGCTGGTGTACGCCACGCGTTCATACAGGTTTTTTTACTATCGAGATCTGCTAGTACCCTTACTAACCAAACTACGTAAATTGAACACACCACACTCACAAAATGTTTATTGGAAATGGATTAATTATATATGGGGACAGACAGTAGTTCTTCAAAATAATACCATATTCTCGTCACTCAGTCGCGTCAGTAAGCTGACTGAATGACGGGCGGGAGGACGATTGGGAGATGAGTTTTGTCGTTTTAGGCAGACTGTTTCAGTTTGATTAATTATCATGCTCCGATCCCCCTTCCTTTCCAGTTCACACACTAATTCCGATAACTTTAATCTCTCCACCCTGTCTCCATAGCAGGTTTTGTTGGTGTATCTTGGTCTCTGTCTCAAACGCAAATTCTTGCACACAAGTAGACTTGTATGCCAATAGGAGGTGGTAGACACACCAAATAGAATAAGTGCTTCTGCGACAGAACATCACGTCGAAATTGATAATTAGGTTACTAAAAATTGGAATTTGACTGATTACTGTGTCCAAAACTTGACACAAACGCCCGTCGTCAGACTGTGAAGCGGGGCGCTAACACACACACACACACACACACAGGTTGCTTCAGTAAGAACTCGCGTATCTCACACCAACACCCTACCATGGTTAGGTTTAACTCTTGATCAGTAATCTTTTAAGTGGTTATGCCAATTTCCCCCACATTGACCGCGGACATCCTCGCATAGCTCTAACTGTACACTTCACACTGTATGTGGAATTGTACATGCGTTTCCCGTCGTGACTTATCTTGCCCATCTCGCCAATCATTCACATCAGCTGGCATTAGGAACAAATTGCCAGGCACCATTCAGTTCTCTGCCACAGGTCGTGACTATATGTTAGTTTAATATCGAGTTTTCCCCCCAATACGAATCTGTTTTGATTTACTCTATGGTGAGCATACATACGTACACAGACGCATAAAACAGACCACAGTTAACCTGAAGAGACAACTTGATTCATTTCCGCTAGTCTGGTTGGTGTGTGATGAGCATACGTGGCGAGACAGAGAAGACGTAACCGATCTCTGTTCATTCGATATCATTCTCCCTTTATGCGTAACGAATTTGCCGGAGCTCAGCTGTCTGGACAGGGGTTAGAAAAAATGCCAATCATTTTTATAAACGCGACATAATAGCATACACAAGGCACGACCTTTAACTAATTCCCGTCAAACTGAATTCCCCCTTTTCCAGAACCCGTTCGAATTCGTGCTGCGACTCCGACAGCTACAGAGGCATAACTCACCTACTGCCATCGTATGGTCCCAAAAGCATAAATCGTCCTTGTTCGAGGTGAGGTGTCTTTTGATTTACACGTGAGCCAGTGATGCCATTGTGTGTGTGTGTGTGAGAAAGAGAGAGAGTTGGGAATGATTCAAAACAAAATGGTTGATCAACGAAATCAAGGCTCCTCGCCAGCCTATTTCGTTTTGTTAACCAGGCTTCCACTAACCACTAGCACGACTCAACTACTCACTGTACCATAAGACAGATTCTGTATTTCTGTGTCTGAATTGAAGTCGAGATTGGCAGCTATTTAATCTGTGTTCCCGGCTTCGCAGGCATGCGTTTCTTCCTCTGCGGTTGCCACATTGCCAAGCCTGTGTACATGACCGTTTCGGCTGATCACTTTCAACCGGCTACTTACCTTGGCACCACAGATGAGCCATAAACTCAAAACACAACAGATGCAACACACATCGTGTCTGACAAACGAATCCGATTGACATTTCAAGACTACTTCCAAAATATTTCTATGGGAGTCGCGGAGATGGTGAGACACACTTGATTTCAGAGTTCTTTTCCGTCCAAGCTGTTCGATGAGCTCACTATGGACGGCCTGTTGACGGACGAGTGTTAAGTAAGTGTACAGGTGGTAATCCCGCGTAGTTCAGTACCCGTAAAGAGAGGTCCCCTATCTCAGTCGAACAGTACACTTTTGCTGTCGATGTTCTCTGGTATGCATCGAATCGTATATCAAGCAAGAAGTTCCTCGTTAGGATTCCTGAGGTTGTTTTCAACCACGTAAGCATTACATTCCGTCCAATTGACGTAATTTCCATTTGAAACTTGGTGCAGTGATTTTATGGAAACATAGCTCTACGGTGTGATGACACACGATTTAATGTTTTTCTGTAACTCATCCATTCACCAAAATCAGAATTGTTGAAGTAATCGGTGTTGTGTAAATCAGTTAACAACTAGTCTAAACATTATGTGAAAATTTGGGAGCTAATTGAGCAGGATTCGAAAAATAAGTGTATGATTTAAAAATGTGATAGAAACCTCGACCCGCAACGTATACCTTAAAAAAAATAGCACGAATTTTATAGTCAACGTTGGGAAGTAATTTTATGAGTTAAACGACGGTCCAGTACTCAATGGACGTAACGTCATTTTCATTTTTCGGTTGCTTCACGGATACTTGGAAAGTGAAACGGTTATAATGGAAGTTTGTCAATCTTCATATCACGAAATATTTGTTGCCATAACTATGCTAGGTCGGATGTGCATTGATGTTTACTTGATTGCCCAAATCAAAACAGAAGTCGTAACTGTCAACTATGTGGTTAGTAATCAACGCTGCTAACAATGAATTATTGAAGACTAGTTGGTTCAATCTACCTCTGGTTATTGATTATTGACAGAGTCAATTTTGTTGACATCCACTGATTTATAGTTTCGATTGTTCACTTGTGTTATTCAGATTGCCACGGTATACTGAAATGGACATAGGGACAATTGGAAATCTCTTAGACTTACCATCACAGTACATTTATACACTTGTGATAGGCTGCCAGAACATGTTGGGGATCTGGAAGAGAGAGGGTGGCAGGTTCGAGATAAAGAAGGCACTAAACGCACCATGAATCAGTTGCGCAGTATGACGACGTTGATAGGGATAGACTGAATTCCAGTGTTTTATATTCATATGCAAAACGGTGAGTTCCAATTCATACTGAATTCACTGCGTTTTATTAGAGTTGATGTGTTCTTCTACTCTTGGCTATTTGATACTCTGTTTCTGGAAATTGGCATTAACCTGGTCGCCTTATCTTCGTAAACCTTCAGACTGTTTTACTCTGTCATACAATAAACCGTCAGTCTTTTGGTATTGGTATGTTCGCCGAGCTTGGCATTTAGGTTGCAAACGTTTCATCACCAAGCGAGGTGACATCATCAGTGCGTAATCGTTTTAGCGTATTGTTTTTGAGCGTGGGGATTGGATACGCTAAAACGATTACGCACTGATGATGTCACCTCGCTTGGTGATGAAACGTTTGCAACCTAAATGCCAAGCTCGGCGAACATACCAATACCAAAACCATCAACCCGAACTACGAACAACACCACCACTGTTCACAACTATCCGAAACCGTCAGTCTTATTTTTAAGACAGCAAACAGATACAAGGCAACAACACAGGTGGGATAACTAAAGGTATCCCGACACAATCAATTAATCGACTAACTTTCGCCCTGACTGTTTTATTTCAAATTACCAGTACTTTCCTAATTTTTCCCCACGTTCTATTACACTCGGACACTGTTAACCATAAGACATAAACAACGACCAGTGAATGCTTGTCCCCTTCTTTTAAACTAGCTCGATCGGCGAATGGATTGTTTCAATCCGAATGAATGAAGCTCAGATGACTGGTATGTAATGTGAGCAAAGCGACCTTAATTTGATATCCATGCGTTCATTCTCTTTCATAGTGAAGGCAGATCGCAAGTCTCAGTTGCTTATGTTATGTTCTGTAAGCAGTCAGACTGTCTGTCATTTGGTCATGAATTGACAGTTTTATAACTGGTCTGATTATGTACTGAGTATTCGTGCTAGGATATATACACCAGCCAGATCTGACGTCAGGAGTTGCCATAGAAAGCGACATATGTTTAAGATCAAACAAGTCGTTTCTCTAACTGGATGGTGTTTTTCAGATTGTGTACTTCCTAGTCATAAATGTTGAGCTAAACAAGTGGTGCATTCTCTTCCAAATGCAGTCACGTCTAGCGAGTCATTCTGACCCGACCTGTTCACATGTTTCTATTGGTATTGCCTATTTTATTCCGGATTACCATACATAGTAGTCATGACTGCGAAGTGAAACAGTACCAATGCAAAAACTCGTATCTTGTGAAAGAGGTAGGCGTATGTATTCTAAGAGTCTTTTTAGGCAGTTTAACTGTCTATTAACCAAGCCAATGTTTTTGAACGCATGCATTAATTTTTCTGCTTATTTGACAAGTTGGAAACTGTGAACAGATTTCAATGTGGCGCGTTCGATTTCAATAGTAGCTCTACACAACGAACATTATTGTATGCTTTCATCAATTGAGGCCAGACCAGAAAGAGACCGGTCGTATGTAAGGTGCGGTTGTGATTCAAGCAACAGATTAATCTCTTCGGATTTCTTGCATTTTCACCCCGTGTTCTCCAGTGTCCTTTTGATTATATCATTTCACACATCTCAACCTGTGAATTTGTAGTTCAACTTACTAGTCCGAACAGGTGAAAATTTTCTTGAATGAAGGGTGTTAAGGTGAACATATTCAATACAATTAGCGCCGGTTACGTGTTTTCTCTCAGTTCGAGAAGTGGAACGAATTCATATGTGTTGTTAGGTTGTAAATTTCATGGATTTGTTCTGCTTGAATATCTTAATGAGGTTAGAGCAACGCCACCATATTTCCGCTGATATGTGACCGAGTTAGTCGAACCCCTCTGTTGATCACTCATGCGAAAGGGGTGACAATTTTCGCTCTCTTGCCGCGGACAGGATTCAATGATTTGATTATGCACAACAGTATGACCTCAGGGGAACTGACTGGGCGGACGTCCGCCGCGACTTCATTTCCATGACCATGGAAATTGCTCCCCTGACCAACACATGGGCCGGGCACAATAGCGTTGCTCCTACTTAGGCTATCTGTACCTCGTGGGACCGCGTTTTGGCCGTGCCCTTTTTTGCACATGTAGCTCAGAGTTAACGCGTACGTCTGCACAATTTGTTAGACGTTCGTTTGAGGATGCAACCTGGTAAGACCGCGGTGCGAAGTAATGAGGCCAGCAGCACATCTGACGACGTTGGAATAGCATTATTTGTCGCAGAACCACTGTGGATGGATTAGTTGACTAGGCGCATTGGCTAGCAGTGATATTCAAAGGGGCGTGTAGTGAGCGGAACGTGTAACTTTCGTGGTCCAAGGCATGTCCATATTCATGCACATCTGTTTCCGCGTTGCAGTGTATTCTAATTTAATGCTGTTGTGTGTGATTAATGTGTCAGAGCTCGATTAATGCAGCTCGATGTAGAGAGAGGGCTGGACTCGAACTTAAGCCATTAACCATCAAAATTCTTGAGACTGCCAACGTGTTATTCTGAAAAGTGACAAGACAAAGACGAATGAATTAATCTGAATTTGGGGCTCGACATTTATCAACACGAATTGTTAGAAAACCAAACCACTTGCACAAAATTAAGTACGAATGAATTCAGATAATTTGAGCGACATGTTTAGCGTGTTTTTGATGAATAGATTGAAAGGAACACAGCATTACGAGCAAGTCCTAATACGCAACACTCCCGTGGAAGACCACCCGAATTAGTTGGACAGTTGAATATTACAACTTGCTCGTAACGTTGTTTTCAGAAACTAACTGTTATATACAACATCTTCGGATACATGTTGAATTGTCAAGTATTCATTAAGCGTTTTGGTTCCAACCAAACTGCACACACAAGCTAGACACCAGTAGCATTTGTCAGCCATTTTCGAATCCAAATACACTTCATCTAGCTCCCTCTATACAGAATCACTGGAATCGTGAACTTCGCTCGCTGATTAGTGAGCTCTTCACTAGTGTGTATTCTTGACAGGACTGAGGTCTAAATTCCGGTCCTCGTTCTTTTTTTTTAATTTTCAGTGAGTTATATCGCGTTTTCCATATGTAAAACATAAGGTCCTTTGCTATGCAACAAAGGTCAGTGCTATGTCTCTTCTGCAAGAACAACAAAGGTCTGTGTCTGCACTCGCCGTGAGTGGTATCAGTCCGGGATGAGTTTTGTTTACTATGGGAGTTGAATCGCAATTGGTGTGGGTGTTGGTTGGGAAAAAAACCTCTGCTTATCTCCAAAGCTTGGTTAACATTCGACAGCTTGAAGCACCTTTGGTATCGTCCTTCGTTAAAAGGGTACTGTGTAAAACACGATCGTACATGTGATGCTGTCCGCAGCTACAAAAACCGGCCGTTCCCCACTTACAATGTCCCAAGGCCATCTATTTTTGACAGACGTTATCTGCATTACGTGACCCATGTGTGGTAACACTAACAATGAAGTACAACGTCTTGTATTAGACCTAAACAGTCTCTTGTTACGCGAAGTAGCCTCATTTCAGATAATTCATGCATGTCTTATGCATGCCTTACTCAGAGACTATTATGTCGATTCCTTTTTTTAAACACGTATTTAGTGGGAGTAACAACAACATCATTATTTGGGCAGTCTGTGATTTGGTTGAGAGGCATGGAGAATCTAGTGTATTTGTCTGGTATTCCTGGGTAGGGTTCGTTAACTAGATAGATTGCGAGCTCCCATCACAAGGTGTAGTCAGCAACGGAACTGTTGTCATGTGCTTCGTCATGACTATCTTCAGCGGTTTCTGGATGAACTGTTACAAAAACTATAGCAACAGTGACAAAATATACTGACTTCGTGTGTGATGTAAAGTTGAGAATTTTCACTTCTCTGTTATCCGCACACTTGTTTTCCATGAATTACTGTTTCTACTGTGTTTGTTTCATATTGCTGAACCGACACCCAATGTCCGTTTTCTCAGTTACGTAACGTCAATAATAATATATGTGTCTTAGTTTATTCTTTTCTGCTCCTGCTAAGCTTGTCCAACACATTGCTTGATTACATTTCTAGAAAACTTATCACGAGAGTTAAATAATTTTCCCATCAAATTTACCTCCTCACAACACCATGTGTGCCCGTACATATTTAACCCTGAGGTCGAACCACTAAACGTGATTCGTTTCAGCCGACCTGTTTACGATTCGCACCTGGAATGTGCACTTTTTGTTGGGTTGGTTTCAAGTTGTCTGAACGTCGGGCTTTAGTGTTTCCTTCTCCCCCTCCCCATCCGTATCCATCTTCTTACATTTCACGTGTATGACCTCGACCGCAAACATTCAAGCCTGTCAACTAACAGACCGGTCGACAAGTTGCTGATACACTTGATTTCTCACTGGCGGTGTACAACGTACGTGTGTGTTGGTTAGTAGGTTAAACAATTTCTGAAAATGCTAACTTGTGGGACTGGTTTTCCAAAAGTACACACCTTTACACACATGTCTGGAGTGGGGTAATTATCACTAACATCGTCGTGAATCCCAGACCGCATCGAGTGTTCCACTATATAAAAACAGCCGATGGGCAATTGATTACATAAGCATCATCATCATCATCGCCATCATCGTCAGGATTGTGGTATCATCAGTAGCGTCGATTGCCACAACCGATGAACCCAGGGGAGTCTGTCGTGCGCTTTGAAACATAGTTCACGGCAGTGTTTCTCTCCATCTCCCTATTATCTAGGCCCTCCGGTACACACGTAACTAAAACGTTGAATTCCATCCCCATGGGGCGGGCGTGATTTTTTGCACACCCTTCTTCAACATAAATCATCTTCCCAAGTCTATCGTGCACAACCAGGTAAGGAAAATGAGATACTCTCAATCATCCACCAATGGTTGTCATTCAAATTTGGATGTGTGCTTCAGAGGCCAACCATGGATGTGCAGTTTGAAACGTGACTAATTCAAACGGTGTTTATCAGTGTAACTATATCAAATCGTTTGTGAAGAAAGATTGACTTAGAACAGTAGTTCATTACTGGTTAATAGCAGAATACATACAGTCGGTTTTTCTATCAGCTGGTCGAACACTCTGACGCTCAGTAAATGGAAATGTTTTATTGTTTCTGTCCATTTGATTAACATTAGACAAGGCGAATAATGATATATTTGATATGCGGCCAGTTAATATCGTGCAGATGGACGCAGTCCATTTCGGATTACAAGTTTACAGCAACTATTCTCATGTACTGCATCGAAATGATGACTAATTGATCGAGGGGTTTACTCTCAACTCAATAATGCTCTATAGCTTCTTGCATTCTTGTGTGAACTAACCAGGTAACATCCACCTGTATGAGGTCTAATATGGTAAGATTACTGTTTAGAACCAAATTCTTGCTCTCTTAATCGGCGGTCCTAAGAATATCGATTATGTTGGGTAGTTACTATGACTGGTGTATGTGTGAATTTTTAGACCTCAACGGGGTGAGTACAAAGCGCAACAATATTCTTGTTTAAACGTCGTATCTTAGTGGGCATAGCCAAATTAAACTGCCAATGACTTGATTTTCCATCATAAGTTAACTTCCTTTAATGATCTTTGGTTTTAACCCATGATCATCAGCTTAACTAGTAATCGTTATGCAAAGGGTCATATGAACTGAGAGAGCAATCGTGCTGCGCATTTGCTGTGTGTTGTCGACTGACTGACTCAAACGTGTGTACTTAAACTAAGCTATCTTTACGTTCATGTGGAACATGGGTACACGTGCTGTAGCGTTCGATTAACCTGCGCAGCCGTTTTTATTGATGATGGACTTTGGTGTAACTGAACCGGCCAAGTTTAGGGCTTCTGAATGTCTTTCAAGATCAAAGGCTGAACGTTTGTCCATCGGATAGTCAGTCATATCTTAGAAGTGATCAGAAATGTCTTGGTAACTATGACCACATGTTGGGATCGTTAAGTGCGGACTTGTGATTTGTAGCTACAAGTAAAAAATCTTTGGCCGGGACCCAAACATGGCATTCGTAATCTAAGAAGCGGTTATGAGAAGTTAACTCGGGATGAGAAAAAACTGATAGAAGTGGACCATTTTCGTCCACTGTGATTAAGCGTTTATACTGTGGCGTTATTGTGTTTATATCATGTTTATATTCTTGGTGATGTGACTAGCACTCATATCCGGACTTAGTTTTCCATTCAGGTATCTTTGGAACTGAAGTCTGTTTTCTTTTGTAATGTCAACAGAGTTCTTTTTTCTTTTAAATTAAAGAATAATATGTTTGGTATGTTGTGTAACGTAAACATACGAGTACTTTTTCTGCCAGATTCTTTTTTGTCTGTCGGACTTGATTGATATCTTGTGATGCCCCCACGCACACTGTTCGATGAATCGACGATCTAATCGAATCTATCATGTGATAAAGAAGATGATGGTCAATGTATATGGCGTGCAATGTTGGTGGTCGAAGGTCGACTCCCAACCCGGACAAAAACGCATCATATTGTTGGACTCTTACGAGAACAAAACACGGAGCGAAACATCACCTGTAACTGTGTCTATCTGAGTACAGAAGTTGCAAACAAATCTATGCAATGTTCGTCCTATAACACTCTAAATCTCTTTGTAATTGAATTGGGTAAATTGGACGTGTATGTATGTGTTAACAACCTTCTTCTGGTCAGAATCCGGTTAACGTGCTAGAGAGTGGACAGTGGGTGACATCCATTTGTGACTACTAGACGAAGATCATAAGAACGGAACATAACGAACCGATAATTAGGTTTGTTTTATACAGTAGGAAATTCAGATTGTCAAATTATTACCTAACCAAATCATATTGATTTACAGTTCCGTCTGAAACTCAAAAAATACTTCTACATTGAGTAACTGAGGCCAGATCTAAGAGTAGCTTCATCTAAATAGGCGTCAGTTATCTAATTCAGTAATGCCTTCTTTATTCATTTCATTCCTATGATGAGCTGCCTGCTTGTATAAATACTGCATAAACCCTGGATGTCAATTTACACTGTGATCACAGATAAGTAAGTTACCAGACCCTGAGAAGAAACATAACTGTACCACAAGCAAATTGTTGTACATAATTCCGAAATTTTGCATGGATACTCATGGTTGCAGAGCATGTGATAGAGTAACGAATCATTTTGGAATGTCCATCTATACTTTTGGATGTAGACCCAATATTTCAAACTTTGGTCACCATCGATTTACAAAACTATTTCAATTACTGTAATATAACAACACCAGTTGAACGAACTAATCACATAGTTCTGATCTTTTACACGCAGCTAGTGCATTCAATTCCACGGCAAGGCGATTGATTGCGTTAGCGCCTTCTGTACACACAAAACTGGCCGATGTTGTTTGATTAGTACCACCTCGCTAATCGCTAACAGTTTCGGGGTTGCAATTATGGTTTTACGTTGGCGACTGATGAGAGCAAGTCGAAATGTTAACATCTCGCGATATCTGTCTCCTCTCTGTTTTGACTAAATGGATTAAGGGAACTCAGTGTTTGCAATTACTGTAGGTCTGTTTAACCTGACCGGAGAAACATTCCTCATGATCTCTAGACAATTGATTGATTGAATCGACCGTCAGTCGGTGCAATCTCCACTTGTCTTTTCTCTCGGTATGGTATACAATACAGTCATTGTACTTGTTGGATATAGACTGATGTTTGATGAGTCTTTATTGGTCATTTACAGTAACATTCAAACTCTTAATACAAAGACAGTTGGATTCAATGAAGTTTCGTTTTCTGTCATTCTCACGGTAATCCATTAGCGTTATGTCTAAAGTACAGGATTAAATAAATGGTGTTCATTTATAAGTACCTATTTTCTATGTTATTGGGCCCTATACTCAATTGACCATAACGCACTAAGTGGTTCAGGAGTATCGATACCGATATCTAATCGCACGGTTAAGATTTCATTCCCAAGGCATCCGACAACATCCAACCTGTGTACAGTCTGGGTAGTTCCGTAGCGGACAATTGTCTGACGGTGTAAAAAGTGAAAACCCAAAGTTTTAGTATGGTACGACAAACCTCCTGGCTTGTTTGTAGAGACCAGCACAATTCATTAATGAAGCCATTGCAGATCAATTTTCAGTCAGAATCGGCGTCTTGTTCAGTTGACTGTTTCACATGACCAACTTGCTGTTTTTGAACATAGTTATCTAATCACTTTGCTGTAGAAATGGTGAATGCTTAAGGTGCGAACAGTTATGAGTGATGTTCAGGTCGTAGTAACCAAAATTCCTTGCTGCTTACCAGTACTTACCCCAATTGTAAAAGGAGTTAATCTATAGTTAAAAACCTACTATGAAGAGACGCTAACGAATGACGTCCAGTCATTTTCGTTTATCAAATTCCGTTCGGCGACATTTTGTACAGACACATCCATTTGTATACAGTTCGCCAGGATATTCATCAGTTTGAAGCCACAAGTCACTGCCTGGTTAAATAGGAGACATGGGTGGAAGAGTACTTTATATAAAATGCGGTAGATGGTATCGTTTGAACATACACACACACGCACACACACACACACACAAAACGATAGAGATGTTTCTCGTTAACTTTTGAGCAATGTCGACTACATCCTACACCGGCTACTGTTTTCACTGACCGATGTGTAGTGCATAGTGTCACCAATAAAATCACTGTCCTGCCGCCCCCATTTGTCAGTCTTGAGTCTCAGTTCAAACATCATCATCATCACCAACGACAACAGCAACATCGGGAACAACATATGTCGTACAAATTCCAGTACCGGTTCAATTGAAAAATACCAACAATTGTCGGATCCTTACATGTAGATAGTCCCCTGCGTAGTGAAGGCAAACGATGAAATTAAGAACCTATACACAGCTGTGTCCTCAGTTGATCATGTTTTTTGTGTGCTCTGTCTGTCCATCGATGATGATAAGATTGGACAACGTCTAGCTGTTGCCCGCACTTTATATGCATAGTACCATGCATACAAGCGCATATACATGAATAAAACGGTAGGCATTTGTGAGTTTGTTATTTGGCTACATCGCACGGTGTCTGTCAGAAATATCGAGAAGGAATTTGCTCAGTCATATTAAGTGCGGCCAGGGTGGAGATGGACTGTAAACTCCATATGACTTAGAGGGGATCATGAAACCATAAATTTAAGCAAATAATACCATCTGTTTTATGAACTCAAAGATAAGGCAATGGGCAAACCTGCGACATGATTCTTTTTTGTTTGGTTGGGAGGGGGAAATATCACACAAGTCGGCAAGCTGTTTATCGCTACGTACTCACTGGTTTTGTTTTCAACGTTTTGTTAGGCGTTTTTGATTATTTTGATTGCTATAGTGATGACCATTGATTCAGGTTACAAACCGGTCCTGACACAAAATAACTGAACAATGAATGTGGTGACTACACCCGCTGTTCGTCAGTGTAAACTACCTGGTAACCCGGTGTCAGGTCTAAGCCATAAACCACATTTGGTTCAATTTTAACCTCTCGAATGTCTTAGTGACTGACTGGCTGGCTGGAATCACGTCCGAAACGATAAACGAACACCTACGAATCACTCGAATTTAGTCATGGTTCCTAACCCAACCTGTCCTGACAGCTACGGTTGTCTGAACACAAAAACCATGAGCTTTGCAGTTTTTACAATAGTCACACACACACACACACGACACCACCGTTTCTTTCACGCCTCAGAGATTTCGTTTCAGTTTTGAACGTGTGAGTTAGCGATGCTTGACAGTGTAATTCAGTGAGCGATATTCGATCCTGCAGACACATTGTATGTACCGGACCGTGTGGTTGATACGGCCGTTTCCGAAGACGATGGTGATGTTGCTGTTGGTCGACTTGTGTGTATGACGGGGTGTAGCGATTGCACTTGTGTGACATCCTACAAAAGAATCACTTTCCTTCCAGCCATGCATGGTAACTACATCACGGCTCACAAATATGCTACTACGTCAATTGGTCGGGTAGACTAGAGCACATAAAACTGACTTCAAATTGTGCCGTTTTATTGGTTACTACTGTCACAAGTTCAGTACAAATTACATGGGAACTGAGATGGATAATTATCAGCTACGTTTTCTTGTTACATAGTCGAAGGGAAAAAAGGCAGGCATTCTGTGCAATATTTTCCTTACAGCAGCCTCAAAATGGGAAAATGAAGAATTTCGCTTTATTGTCTGTCAATCAAGCATCCTGTAAGTTTGCGAAAATCAAGGGTGAGAGACGATTTTCTGATCAGAAGACCAGCAGGTGTATCCCATAAACTCCCTCGGTTTCTTTTTTTGTTTGATAAACAACCTGTAGTTATTGTATGTCGCTTTCTGGAGTTCATCAGTGCGTTTGGACAACCTTGAAAGAGTTAAATCCTGTTTGTCTGGAATGCGCCAAAGACTGTTACAATAATCGCTGTTAAGCCATTTCGTACACCATTCCCAGCACTAATCGGGACCTCAAGAGATCGCATTCGTTTTTTCTGACATAACTATAGAAAATTTAGAGAAATGTATCTCGTCAACTATGCCGCTTTTGAGTTTAAGGACAGCGAGTAGGGGAGGGAGGAATTTAATTCAGCATTATTGCTAGTGTGTTTGTCGTCATATGGAAATATATAGTTAGGTTCCTTAAAATGTCCGGTTGTAAGCTTGCCAAAACACTGACGGTATTTATTTGTTACTCCTCGAGTCATAGGAGTTTTCATACCATACTGAAGAGTAGTCAGGGATTTGGTTAATTTCAAGTTGAACATCACCCACAACTGATTGCAGTTGTCACATTCCCATAGACTTTCCAGTCAAACCCTTTCGAAAAGAAGCCCTAGACTCGTATTTCGATCTTATTACAGCTCGTCAGTAGTGCATATCATCGCCACTGCCGGGACTTGAACCACGGCCACGCTGTTCATGAGGCGACCCTGTTTCCCACTGCGCCATTGACCTCACATTGGGCACGACTGAATTATGATATGAGAACGCTCAACAACTTTCGCTTGTGAGTAATGAACAGGTTGCCAGATCGCCTCGAGAGGAGACACAGTTACTGTCTGTTAACTCCAATCGATAACTCCGCGATTACGACTTTCTAGACAGGCCGAGATCTCCGATCTCATTAAACCTGTTAGGCGATATTTTAGATTACTGGCTAGTAGTCGGGGATTTGGTTAATTTCAAGTTGAACAGTACTCACAAGCGAAAATGGTTGAGTGTTCACATATGTTAATTCGGTCGTGCCTGACGTGAGGTCAGTGGCGCGGTGGTAAACACGGTTGCTTCATGAACAGCGTGGCCGTGGTTCAAGTCTCGGCAGTGGCGATGATGTGCACTACTGACGAGCTCTAATGAGAGCGAAACTCGAGTCTAGTGCTTCTTTTCGAGAGGGGGCCGATTGGAAAGTCTATGAGCGTGCGACAACTGCGATCAATTGTGGGTGATGTTCAACATATAAAGATACTCCACGATCTTGGTATTTCACTGACTTTCAATCTGTTAGACGATTCACTTCAGTAAACCTTTCCATGGTCAAATATCTCATTTTAGTCAACAGTTTTAATATATTTTCCCATAGAACCTTGCATTTAATTAAGTGTTTTGTCTCTTATTGAATCCCCAAGCATTAATGAAATTGTACCGCTGATATGCTCGTAAATCTTCTTACTACGGACTTTGCACATTTAATCTGTACTCATAAATGTTTATCTACAAACAGTGGAATCTTTTGTCACTGATCTAGTTCAGTTTTTTTACTCTATACACTCTCCAGTAAAATACTATCCGATCGTCTGTATCCATTACACATTGTCGTAAATGTTACTACTATGTAGATCAGTATGTCACAAACGTCTTCACATGTGGCGTTAGACTAGCCTTAACTAGTCCGCTAAACGTTTAGCAACCAGCTAATTGTAAATGAACCTGAAAATCGATTAATCACGTGTTCTTATTTCTTCTATCCTTCGTCATCATTCTTATTTCCATATTTTGCTCACATTTTTATATTCTTCTCCGTGAATGTTTCTAGTTCTGTGGATGAGTATGAATAACCAATAATTCAGATATCACGTGTGTTCCAATTCTGTTTGATTCGGCCTGCTTTGAGCTGATTATACCAGGTTTTGTGTGACAACAGAAGCTCAACTAAGATCACTTTAGAA
Organism: Paragonimus skrjabini miyazakii; assembly: GCA_014338405.1. NCBI lineage: Eukaryota > Metazoa > Platyhelminthes > Trematoda > Plagiorchiida > Troglotrematidae > Paragonimus > Paragonimus skrjabini miyazakii. The sequence goes on along the minus strand of JTDE01014692.1, from coordinate 15,451 downwards.
ATGAACAAGAACTATGCATTTCTGTTCTTGTTAGGCTTTGCCTAAAACGTTATCACGGTTACGTTTATTACGTTAACCGTACGGAATATGTTCTGGGAGAAATTGTGTTGATTCCATTTAACACGCTGACTACTACTCATAACAGATCAACTATTCGAGGTTGATTATGAATACAGGTCAATTAGGATGCTGCCCGCTCAAAGTGTATCAATGGCAAAGTCTGTCAAAATTCAAAAACATCCTCTAATCCATGGCTTCAATGAAGAACGCTGAATTGTGGAAAACAGCTTGGTGAACACTATCTCTTGGTCATGAGCATGTAACTATTGGACATGGGTTTCACATTAGCTTAGTAACTACCATCGCAAGCTTGAAACAAAAAAACATAATTACAAACCGGCTTATCCACTGAACAGTATGTGATGTTTCGGTTCCCTTCAAACAACAATTAATTTCTTGTGCAGTACGGTAGAACCTTCTTCTAGCGGTCAATATTTGGACGTGTAAAACTGGTTGTTCGAGGACAGTGGTCGTTGCGAAGAAGTTTGACGATCAGCTATAACTTGTATAGATCATATCGTCCTAATCTGAATAAGGTTATATTTTGACTACTTATTATTATTGCTGATATACTAGACCGTTCGAATAGGCCCGCTTACGAATCATGCTGAAGATTTTCTTCTTGAGAACCAACTTATGATTATTCTTCAAAGAGTAGTACAACGGAAACCGAGTAGCGTTTACAATAGATTCTCCGATTCGTATGTCTTCTTTCTAATCCGGTTCGTCGGTGTCGACTACTTCAAATCCATCCGACTGATGTAGGGCTGATTCCCAAGTATTGTCTAAAGTACGTAACTATAAAAAAGGAAGAACTCTGACCAGTTTGAATTCTTCTTCTGTTTCTGACCTAGACGTGTTCTTCACTGCCAACTGAGTCATATTTTTGAGTAATTGGCTCTGGATAGGGTCACTCGATAAAACTCTGTCACATTTTGTCTCACAGAGTTCAACATTCAAACCGACCAACTTCTGTGGCATAAACGACGGGGAAGTAACAGAAGTTTTTATAATTACAACAGTATTGTTGACTACTCAATCGGTCAGTTTAGTAAAGTACCACATCATTCTGAAGAGCCAAGAACTTGAGACAGGAAGCTTTATTACAAGTCGGCTTACTCACCAGACAGTACGTAATATTGGTGGTGTTGTCACTTTGGTTCCTTTCACCATACACGTACTCTCGTGTGTAACTGGTGTTGGCAGAAGCAAGTAGGAAGGGAACTGATCAAATAGAATTGTATGAACAACGAAAAAATGTCATCATCAAGGAAGATATACATTGCGAGATGCAAACCTTTCGTTCATTCTCCTCAGTCGACTACAGAAAACATTCGGTTATATAGGTTAAGTGCATGGCGATATTGTCACCATAAACGAAATGCTTGTATCTCGCAAAGTATGTCTTCTGGTCGTCTTGACGAAGTGAATAAAAGGAACACAATGTTTCAAATTTCTCAAATGAAAAAAAAGTCTGATGCAACAAAGAGTGATACAGAGCCAGAACAGACATTCAAATTGGTATTTATACGCTTTAGTTTTCAACTGAATGCAGTGTTAAAATCGGATTACGTTGGCATACTTAGTCTTATGACAGAGTTGATTGTATTACGTCAAAGAACCCATGAACAAACGACTGTCGTTTGTCAGTTTGATTAGCTGATTGATGAGAAAACTCAACATGTAAACCTATGTTAATTTCTAAGCCGTTTCTTAGTAGATTTATTACGGCGGACTCTATCTATTTCTGTTTAGTTTTCTAAAACCAGTGTAACGAATTCCTCATCATAAACCTTCATTACTTGACTTTAGTGTGAGCTCATGAAAATGCTGTTATCCACGTGGAAATGTGTAGGTTACGTGGATTTGTATTGTGAGTTCTTGCGTTTGTATATGTGAGCTGAAACGACAGTTGATCAAGTTTGGAAAATATTTTTTAATTTCCAGACGGCTGACACAAACCCTGTCCTACATACTTCACATCATGCATATATAAACACGGATGGTCTCGACCAGATCGGAGATTTGATTTACCATATGATGACTACCACTCACTCATGGAAGGTGCCATCAACGGTGCCAGGTGTCCACAGTAGGGAATGGGCAACAACAAACGGTTAAAATCTTTCACGAACCGGATGAAGCTGTATGACAAATGGTCAAAGTAGCGTTAATTGCATTCTGATGTTACGGTTTACACTTGTTTACATGCCATGCCTACTGCGTTGGGCGATCGCTCTTGACACAGTCTATGCAACTAACTGTTGCTGTCTGGCCCGTTAGCAAAACCGTCTTGAATATCGTTCCGCCCACTGAGCCTGTGCGTGTTAGTTGGCGCTTGTGGACAGGCCGAAGTGGTCAATGAACCATGAGTGTTTTGGAAATATTTGAAGGTGTTATGTTGTGTGTGTGCGTTTGTATTCGCAGGCGTTGTGGTTAATTTAGTTTAAGGATGGTTGTGGTGGCGCGTAAAACCCGCGGCATCATAGCCTCAAGCCATTTCGCTATACAACCAAGGCTAATTCGCATGTGGGTCGGCATCTGCAGCCTCTTCGAAGTTAGAACGATTGGTCGATGAAGTGATCGACTGACAGACAGGTGGACTGACACGAACAGCCCACGTGTAGATGGAACTAGTCAGCTTGACGGGGCTACGACTTTGACCAATTAATCAGATTAATGTGAGTTGAGGTTGAATCATTTTAGGATTAGATTTGACCTGATTTGTATGGGTAGGGCCAGATTATGGTGGTTAATACGCCCATTCACGAAGGCGTGACGAAATCTCGAATTAAAATAGACAAAAACAAACAGACAAACAAACGAGCATACTAACGCCCCATCATAAAGAACACATTAAATTGATTAGACTAAGTTACCATTGGGTTTACCAATTGAGTACTTTACCGCAGGAGATGAAAACAGGGCGGATAAAACATAGATTGGTACATTGATAAGTGGATTGAGAATAGTACAATGTTACGATCAAGTTGTAATACTCTACGTTTCAACCGTCTCGGGTGGCCTTCTTCAGGAGTGTTGTAATCGAAACCATCCGAAGTGGTTGAAACGTTAGTTATTATAACTTACTCGTAACGTTGTGTTATTCTCAATCCATTTATAAATAACATGTTAAACATGATACATAAAATGTTTGACTTCATTCGTAATAAGTTTGGTGCAGATATCTCACAACAGATTGGTACATTTACATACACACGACACCTATTGATGTGCCATCACCTAATTAGTCGAATGAGTGAGATCATATCTTCCGAATTAATGACTTTGTAGTATCCTGCTGGGTAGATGGATGTTATCTGTCTCATTACTAGTTTACAACGCCAACGATCGTGAGAGTATTTTGCTATTGATCCTTAAATCAACATCCAATCGTTGTCTATTGCCTGTTCGGATTCATCAGATCGAAACAACCAAACAGTGATTCGAACATGTAACCCTTGTGTAAAAAACTGAAACCTCTGTCTGCTAAACCAATTGTCCTGTCAGCATCAGTTGAGACAGAACGCTTTAACACGAGATCAACGGAATTGTCCGCTTGATATGTTTTTATCATTTGGAATGCTTAGGGTATTTCCCCGTTAACCATGATTTCGGTTTTCAACAAATTTCCATATAATGCAGCTTGTTGTGAGGCCTCACAATTTGGCTCATATCGGAACAGTAGGCTCCGGTGAATTACATTTGTAACACGTGTGTGTCCCCTAGGGTTAATCCGGTCAGCATATTGATAACTGTTCCACCGACTGCACAGAAGGCCTCTGTTAGGCTTGCATTATGAATGGAACAAGTTACTGACACCGATTGAAAGCCCACGTACGAAAACATGCAGCCTCAGCACGCCGTACTGCGTCACATCTGCGCATGCTAGACTACTCCGGTTTTGGAGCCCATTTTTCGACTAACGTGGGAACAGGCGTTTGCTCACTACACGAACGGACGGCAGTTGACTATAGCCCTTCATTTTGTCACAGGCGAGACAATCAAACGGACAAGGTAGCTTACGTGGATAATGTGAGCAACAGAATGTCCCACAAGTATGGACCCAACATCAGAATCCGGAGTCCGAACCAAAGGACTTACCCAGATTAGCTGTCATGGCTGAAGTGTGTGTCAAGTGTCGGAATATTTGAATTTTTTCCATTTGTACTCGAGGCCAGACCAATGAACAGGCACGTCAACCGAATCGGGTGAGGGAATGGGCACAACACATTGCTGGAATCACAGCCAGATCAGTTGGCTGTGAATGAGGCAAGAGTTGCGCGCATTTCCAGCCCAATGGCCCGGCCCCACCATCCCCGTGTTGTGGCCATCACGGTCCACAATCGGTAATACCTGACTGCTCACGCATGTTTCGGGGCTTGATGGGCAACGCTGGACTAGGACCAGGATGTATGGGTGGTGAGTGCAAACAGACGAAATGCAAACACGGTATTCCCCTAACCAATTGTGCTATCACGATCATGTTTCCGTCAAACGCTGAATACTAAAAACCACGAGAATGATATGCTAAAATTCTGTTTCTGCACGCATCTATTCAGACAAACTATTGCTTTGTCAGTAAATACTGTAGGAATATTCATCTCTTTCCGATACAAACCGCGTGTAAAATGATTCCCGTTTGTACACATCCGACAACCGAAACTCTTGGTATGGTCGATACTCGTATCTTTTTGGTATCCTGTGTATAGCACAGGGCTTCGAAGTACTGCATTGTTGAACGAGCCAACGGATGCTGTGTTTGAGGGACTGTATTTTACACATCTCAGAACATCACTGGCACAACAATCATCTGTTGATCTGCATCGTAGACCACTTCTTTGCAGGTCCTGAGCACGGCCTGCTACAACAGATTTTTTCATCAGACTTCGAACTTATTCATAGGTAACCAGTCGCTTACCTAAAGCTGTTTGATTGTCATATTACCAGCCCGTCGTTCTCTTGCGTTCCAGCAATGTGGTCTGGTTTAACTATGACAATTCACCCAGCTCAAGCCGCGCGCGACTACTGTCAAACAAACTGAACTGAGATCCAACTATGATCTAACAAAACTCAATGTGAGGAGAGTCAGACAGACAGACACAAAACGAACTAGTTAATCAAGGGCTCAAAATTCCGACGTACTTTCGGTCAAGTGAAAGTTTTCATTCTAAGCCATCACCAATCGTTTACACACACAGTCTGCACAGTTAGTTTTCTATCCATCGGTTGATAATTTGGAAAGCTGTTTCGTTCCTGAATACAGCTTCTATTATTAAGTATTTGGTGAAAACGTGATCGTGATAGCACAATTGGTTAGGAGAATACCGTGTTTTCATTTCGTCTGTTTGCACTCACCACCCATGCATCCTGGTCCCAGTCGAGCGTTGCCCATCAAGCCCCGAAACATGCGTGAGCAGTCAGGTATTACCGATTGTGGACCGTGGTGGCCAAAACACTGGGATGGTGGGGCCGGGCCATTGGGCTGGAAATGTGCACAACTCTTGCCTCATTCACAGCCAACTGATCTGGCTGTGATTCCAGCAATGTGTTGTACCCATTCCCTCACCCGATTCGGTTGACGTGCCTGTTCATTGGTCTGGCCTCGGGTACAAATGGAAAAAATTCAAATATTCCGACACTTGACACACACTTTAGCCATGACAGCTAATCTGGGTAAGTCCTTTGGTTCGGACTTCGGATTCTGATATTGGGACGTACTGGGACGTACTTCAGTAGGCCGACCTGCCGAGACCGTGCTTGTCCTACCTGGTCCATCCCTGTTAGATACCGGTTATCCGCGGGTCTGTGATTTTTGTCCAATCGGTTAGGTAGTTAAGCTCGACGCCCTTATATTCTGATCTCGCTTTAACGAAGTGTAAACCTCCGCGCAACTTCGACCAGTAGGTGTGTGAGTGGGGCCTTTGTGTCCAGCTGGCCAATGCTGATTAGCCAGTTGAATGGCTAGCACGAAAAGGAAACCCTTATCTATCGGAAAATAAACAGAGACTACAATAACAAGATGTGAACTGAGAAGAACGATATGTGAAATGTAATACAAGAAGCATTTCAGTGTACGAGTGCATGCTAGTGCATTCCGGAGAGGATAAAGTTGAAAAACAAAATTCAAAGTTGAACTACGAAAAGATCAGTCAGACGATTCATCACACAATACACCAACAAAGTTGAAGGGAGGAATGGGTAGAAGACCGGAGACACTGAAGTTTCTGAAAAGAGGAGCGAATTAATTGCTAAACCACCATAGCCTTGATCGATGTAGTCAGCCTAACGTCGTCGTAGTCTCTTCGCCGACGGTGCACTATGAGTACGCTAGTGACCTACCAATCCAAGGCGGTCAACGCATTCGCGGCCGCATACATTGCAACATCATATAGTCATGTCACCACGATCTATGGCACCGATGATGCCCTCGCGTACCGCGCGACATACATACACACACACACAGAACGAATTATGCAACTGGTCAACATTATTAGTACACACATTAAAGCACCAACACAAGTACAGCGCTTCGACTGAATACGGACAGATCAGCATTCTATCCGGCTCAGCACAATTCCATCAAGCTCGATATGTTCACCATCTGCCACACCACAAGTTAACAATCAATTGCAATATTATAATAGGCAGACTGCGGATCAACGATTCGCACACCAGAAGGTAGATGGCACAGAACGTCATGTGTACAGACACTCAAGGCGAACGCATCAACGACGTATGAACATTCCCACAGTACACGTTGCTAACAAATCAGTCCATGCATGAACTGCTACCGTCCGGTCAACTGGGACAAGTGAGTTGCTGATCCTCCTGGATCATACCCTCTATGGCTTCACATATAAGGGGAGAGGAGACTTACTGCCACATTAACACGTTCGATCAATATTATCTGTTCAGTAGGACTGCATTCGATAAAGTGATCAAAAACTCATCGTTCGGTCGATGAAACCATTTGTGGAAGTGAGCCATATTTTTTACTGAAAATACTGTCCCCTTTTCACAGTGAATTCTTAACGAATGTCTCCTTCCTCTTCAACCAATTGATTGGGGTGCTCAGGTCGAGTGGTGACAGATATGTCGGGTTTTATGCACAGCCCAATCGATCGGGGTGCAAATGCCAGGCTGTAAAGGTCATTTCTCAGAGTGGCGATATTGAGTGTGGAGTGGATGTATGTGAAAGTGCAACAGCGATTCAAAAGGGAAAGCCGTGTGTGTGTTTTTTTAGATCAGGCCCTGGTTGACTAACCGATGCTAATTTGCACTGTCCACAAGTGAACATGTGTACGCGTGTGGTCTGCGTAGTCTGAGCACTGGAAATCATCCATATTCAGCGTACTCAAATCTTGTCTACACTTTACGCTAGCAACCGCTCGCTGATATTTTCAGGGGCTCCGTACCTATCCTATATGTTAAATCCAATAGACTGTCACAAAATTAAAACTGTTTATACGCGTTGCTATTGCGCATCCTTCCAATTCAACCTTTTTGATCATTGTTAACTGGATGGGGATTCGCGTTGTGGTCCAATATCTGAACTTTATGCCTCAGTCATGTCAGCAGCATAGATCACTCCATGTTTGCCTCAACTGCACTGGGATTGTAGTTCATTCCCCTGTCTGAAGACGAATATGCACTGCTAGTTAATTCTGATTACTGATAAAAATTTGCTTTGACCACCTCAAGTGTTGAATTGAGCATGCTGAAAATTCTGTGTATGAAACATACGATAGCAAATACCCGTGTAATTCAGTTTGTCGCAACTAAAGGGTGCGTGGTTTTCTAATAACTAGTAGACAAGACAGGAATTAGCGGCAATGTGAACAACAACAACAGCAGCGGCAACAAAAACAAAAACCAAAACAATAATAATAATAATAATAACAATAATAATAATAATAATAATAATAATAACAATAATAATAATAATAGTAGTAGTAGGACGGTTAAAATTCACTCAAGAATTTTTATAATCGAACTTTACTCGTACATTTTGCACATTCAGAGAGACTGGTCTCTCCGGAAAAGCTTTCAATTCATGACCGATTAAACTCTGGATGATTTGAACACAATATTGGCATTTCCAAGTGAACTGTCGTTAACATGTTGTTATTTGATTTTGAATCGATTGTTCCAATAGGTTGTAATCGGGTGAAAAACCGCTGGAAAAGGAACATTATTTCATCCTGTTGAATATTACAATGCACGTCCTGTTTGCAGGTCGATGTTAAAATTGAAGCGATACAAAATGCGATTCGTAACCATTCCATAGTCTACTATAAGTAATGTTATTTGAAAATGTCCACTGAATCATATAAGCGTAATGATTTTTCACTTTCACCAACATTGATCCGTCCATCCTAAACTATTTGTTCTAAACTTTCACCCGTTGTCTCATTTCAGCCCGAACCCTGATGCCTACGTTTGCAGTTCGGGTAAACTGAGTTTTTTCGAAGTCTTGCCCAATTCGATGAGCAGTTCCAGTGATATCTTTGCGGAACTGAGTACGAAGTTGGAATTGGAACTACTTCTCGCAAATAAACTGTACGCTGCCGAGGCGTTGCCGTTTTTAAACGGTAATCTATCCGACACGCAAGCAACTGACATGTCTTCAATCAGTGACTTACAACAGATGACACTTGATCCGGCCGCATTGTCGCTTGTCTCTAGGCTATTTCCTGGCATGACATCCATTTATCAACCGTTCACGAAAACGGAGTCCTTGTACGGTGAATCGAAGACAACTAGATCAGACATGCCTAACATAATAAACACATCTAGTAGTAAGTCGAAATCAACTCTGGAAACCGACTTGACAAGCAGTATTGATAATATTACATGCGGAGCTAACCCCTTCACAACGTTGTTGCCTTTCACTCCTGCCGTGTACAATTTTGGATTCCAAACCCCGTTGAACTCTGTTCTTACACAACCTACAATCTCAAGAGAGAGTGTCAACACCACCACCACCGTCCCCGACTTGTCAAGTCAATTTCTGTTCGGTACAATGGTCTCGTTGACCGAGGAGCAGGCGAATGTCACAAAGGATGTCTCAGCCGCAACCGACGCACTGCTAACTAATCAAGCGGTTGATATGGTTGAGGACATTCCAAATTCGATGCTGATCAGCGGGAAGAAAGTTAACTCCGTAAATCAAATAGCTAATCTATTAAATGTGGCTAATTTCACCCCTTTGCCATTCGCAACTGTGAATGCCGAATACACCGGGGTCAAATTAAAAGCCAATCCTGTTTATCCTGGTTCCACACCCACACAGTTTTCAACCCAATCTCTCAGTACAAAATCAGACGAGGATTTTTGTGAAATGTGTCAGAAACACTTTTGTAACAAGTACTATTTGCGCAAGCATAAAGCTGATGTACACGGGATACACACTGAGCCCTATTCACACAGCCGTAGACGGGATTGCGGTGTGCATGCGAGTTCTCACTGCTACCAGTCAACTCCAGCGGGGAATTTCGAAATCAACATACAAAGACTGCAAAACAATCTGGTCGGTGAAGAATTGAACTGTAGAAACACGAACGAGGGAATAATTTCGGGACCCGAAGATGCAAACCATCGGGACGAGTTACAGCGGGTTGGTATGATACAAACAGCATCCGATGAGAGTTCCGAGCAAACGGAAGATTGTCGAAATGAGAACAAAAATTCCGGCAATATCGGAAGCACCGTAAATAATCCCAATGCGATACTGCCACAGAAAGATTCAATTCCACATGAACTAGCCCAGATCAGATCAGCTCCACCGTATGTTATCGTGAACCCCGCAGCAAACGGATGCGTTCCACTCAACCCACTAAACGGCTTAGATCCAATGTTGTCTGCTCACTACTACATGATGGCTTTGGCCAATTCCATGCCACCAACTGTCACACGTTCAGGTCTAATGTTCCCCAGTATTATGAGTGGACAGATGACTACAAATACCGACAAATGCAATCCACTTAGCATAGACATGCCTCTGTTACCCGTGACTGGACTGGATGGCAATCCCGGCATACATGAAGTACAATGCGAACTATGCCAGAAGGTGTTTTGTAGTCAATATTTTCTGCATGTTCACAAGCTGAACCAACATCCATCAGATATAGATAATGAAATCAACACAGATGGCCTTTCATCGCCAGTTGACAAATCGGATAGCTATCTGAACGCCTCCAACTTATCGAAAACGGACCATTTCAACTTTGCGTTGGTGGATTCTGTTACAAACCTTGAATGTGGACTTCCTTCAGAAAGATTTACTGCCAGTTCCACTGTTCAAATTAATGAACGTTATCAGATCTCAGAAACGGAACCAAATAGGATAAAGAGTGTACGCAATGAAAACAATTTAACCACAGAAATTAAAGCCTCAGTCACTTCACTCGATGCGTTTAAAAGTAGTATGGTAGCCGCGAAGTTAGCTGACCGGGTTACTTGTGAATTGTGTAAGAAAGAATTGTGTAACAAGTATTTCTTACGTACTCACAAGATTCGTGTACATGGAGTGTCACCAAAGGATGTTGGTGGACCACCTATGCGCAACCCACCCGTTTTAAACCAGCCACCGGTGACCACTACCGTGAATACCATCAATAGTTCGTCCGTCCACTTCCCCTTCTTTAATTCCATGTCCTCCATCACACAGTCAGGTATGATTCTTCCAACAAATACCGGACACCAATTATTGAACTATACACCCAGTGACTTGTTGACTAGTTTTCACTTCAATCCCTTAGCTCATATGAATCCATTGTTGGCCTTACCCTATGGATCTGGAAAGTTGGAAGCTCCTGAAAGTGATACCTCAATTACAACATCTTTATCCGGATCGTTTCCGGTCCCAAATTCAACTGTACCACTTCCTCAATCATCATCCAACATCCCTACAACATTGTGTGCTGAGAATATAAACAAAACATGGCTTAATCTATTTCCTAGCCCTAGCTTAGGTTTGTCGAATATAAACATGCACGATGTGTATTCAGCTGCAAGTATCATCTCTTGCCCGATTTGTGATCAAACAATTGGACCACGTCTTTATTTGCCATCACATTTACGAGACACACATGGTCTTAATCCTACAAATCCGATTTTCTTTCTGAATATGTTGCGAGCCAAATGTGTTTCGTTTCCTAAATTCCCAATACCCGAATCCAGCCAGACTTCAACACCACCTGGGCTAAGTTCATCGCCAGAAGTGGCCGAAATGACTGTTTCGAGAGAACCGATATTGTCGTGTCAAAATCAGAACGACACAATACTTTTTGAAGGATCTATCAGCGGGTCTGCAACTGGCTCCGGCGATATGTCGATTTCACCAGCTCAAAATACAGTCTCACCGCGGATGTCGTTGAGCTCGTACACTGAGATGGACTCGATCACGCATCTCGTTAGCTCAACTGGAGCTCTCTGTGAGTCGAGTAAGCCCATCAGTTTAGGTTAATGGTTGATAATCGAAGATTTTGACCGATACAGTCTAAACACTAAACGTGGTTTTGAATCCAAATAAAGCGTTTACTAACCCACTTAGGTTTGAAGCCCTAAATTGGTATTGTAACCTGATTAGACCCCATCTAGATAGCTCACAGCTTACTGTATTTTTTTGCGATATCACAATGAGTTCGACACAGACTTAATAAGACATTCATCTAGAAAATCACTCAAGTTCAGTGTTTGTTTAGCACTGGTAAGTGCATGGGTGTCGGTGGATCCTGGTGCCTCATTGTCTGTTACTAGATGATACCTGTTCCGTTGTTTTGTCCTGAGCCTAAAACAAAAGCTGATGAACAAACATCCTGTGATGGGTTTATTCTGGCTAGTTTCTCGCTCTCCCGAACCACGCTGTTTTAACCGAGTTCCTCTTCAGTTTCTATCTCGGACAGTTGCGGCAATTTTTCTTCCTAGGTAACCCTGCTAGCTTCAGGTGAGTAATATAAAAACTCTCTTGAGGTATCAAATTGCGTAGCCTTTGGAACGGCTACTTTGCATTCGAAGTGAATTAACCGTCGAACTGGAGAGCATCACCATCAAACGTTCTACATATGAAGTCGGAGGTTTGAATGTTTTGTTTTGCCCAAATAGTAATTTATGAACAACTCATGTTGGTCAGACCCTTACGGATCTCGTTTGACTTCTGTCAGTGTACCAACGTTATTTCTTCCTCCGGATAACGACGCCTGACTTCGTCACGTGCGTTCCGACGATTCAAACCGGGAAAAGCTAGCGAAATAAGCCTTATTCCATTGGCATCTAAACGCTGTATCGTTTGTGCAGTGTTTACCAGATTCCCAATATTAGGCTTTCGTTTTAAGCGTACAGTAAAAGAAGACCAGGCACAACCTCATCACAGAACACTGAAAATGTCTACCTGGACAGTAGTCCTGTAGAGAGTTTGGCGGATACCATATTACATAATTGGTTATATGGGTATACGAATCCAAATAGGAAACTTGTGATCTCATGGCGTGGCTCGGTAGCTAAGTTTGTAGACCACTTGTTGCGTCTGAGCATCCTCTTTCTGTCGCTAGCTTGAACTTACCCGGAACCTGGATGTTTCGCAGTTAGACCTCTTCTGAATTTCATGCCATTCCTTGAAGTGTAGGGCCATGCTTTAACAACGTCAGATCACGCTGAAGCCAGAGAAGTATTAGCCTGGACGCGTACATGACATGCTCAACAGGTTGAATGGTGAATATGTATGTACCACTACAGCCGAGGTGTTGTGTTGCTTTTAACACGACATTTTGGATGACTCTAGAGTGGTCCGTCATTTTCGGATGGTGTCGATCATGATGCTACACATTCCTGGATACTTTAATCGGCAGTTTGTTAGTTACTGAACGTGTATTATCACGAGAGGATGTGTACTTGACGAAAGTTAAAAACCCCATAAACCTTGGAAACTGTTCACCTCTTGGCTCAATATTCTATGGTGCGGTGAACTGATTTTCAGGCCAGTTGTGTCCCCAGACCAGCACACCATGCGTGAGTGTATTTGTCTTCCATCCTCTTGATCAAGGGTGTTGATGTTGGCTTTAAAACATCAGTTATACTCACAGGAAAACGATGGAAAACAGACGTCATTTAGATTAAGCATGGATAACTTTTGATCAAATATTTTGAATTCAGATAGACTTTCTAGCCATTCCCTTTCGAATAGAAGCACTAGGTTTGAGTTTCAGTCTTGGTAGAGCTCGTCACTAGTGTATATCCTTGCCATCGTTGGGATTAAAACTACAACCACGCTTTCATGAGGCAGCCATGTTGAACAGTGCGCCACTGATCTCACATAGGACACGAATTATCACGTCAGAACGCTCAGCCATCTTCGTTTGTCAACAGTGTTCAGGCTGCCCAATCGTCTTACTGCCTGTTAACTCCAATCGATTAGGACTACCAAGTCAGGTCAAAATCACCTATTTCGCTATACCTGTTAAGCAATATTTCATTTTGAGAAAGGCTGACCGGTAGGTCTGTTCGAATGTAAAAGCTGCTATCAAATGTGAACGATATTCACTTTAAATCATCCAAAACCTCGACTACTAGCCAGCCACTATCGTTTCATATTTTATTCTCACGAACTGACAAGCCATTATGATCTTACCTTGTGATTGGACTCGTTGGACTGATACAGTGAGATAGAATGTGATTCAGATCCGCGACCTTCATGAGACAAACAAAAGCCAAATAGGCGCCTATCAGACGCACCATTCAGTGGGCACAGCTGAAGACGCGATGTGTATTCACTCCCATCATTTGAATGGACACGATCTATTTCAGAATCAGTCTACATGGGCTAAGTCCACTGTGGTGCTGACTACAGACTTATGCTACTGCATTTTTGATGTTCATATACACTTTACTGACTTGTACGGACTCAGCAGGACAGTCGAAGTGTGTATTGGAAACAACATCGAACAGTGAATAGTTAGCTGAAACAGTTACTGCTTATCACGCTACTAGACCATCACTGTGTCCCAACTGAATCCTGTTCAACGAATACATGCTTTCTAGTCGCTTGTTCTCCTTTTTCCTCACAAATTAAGTAGAAACCATACAACTCAGATGACTGACAACGTCGGGCCTTCTGCTTCCCACCAGTGTGTTCGGCGTATGGACGTATGGACATGCCATATCGGATCAATTGAAATCAAACTATTCTCATTCGGATAATGTGAAATTACAGCACATGGTCATTCAACATCTGTCAGATGTATTATGACAAGTGATAATCACATCAGTTCCCGTCTTCGTCTAACGCTGCATGCTTACCATGGTTGGCATGTTGACTGTTCAGCTATGTCCTCTTTTCTGTGGTTCATCTAATGAGACGTTGTGTAGACCAGTGTTTAGTGCATTCCACCCAGACATACGAACGAGCAGCTTCACACTTGGTCTGTGTAACCAGACCCATTGTAATCGGCACGTGTGAGGTAACAGGCGAGCGCAACAGAAAGAGTACCAGAATTGATATGTTCGGATGACGAGTTACGGTTTTTGGAGCCGAACAGCTTGCCTGTATCAGCGTTTACCTATTACGTTACATTATGTATGGTAGATAAAAGCTTTAGTCACAAAGTAACATATTAGTCTTTCCTACGGAAACGAGAACAAATGTTTTTAAACAAAAGGTATCCATTTTTGCCTAAATTTCTTCACTTATGTTGGGGTTTCAGTTTATCAGATGACAAATGGTACGTATGAGAAGGAGTAGTTCTATGGGGTATGAATTTAATATTTATCTGAATGTTGACAGCATCGACCGTAAGACAGCCATGAAACTGGCTGCTTAACTGTCAGTCAACAGTATATCACCCAAATGAGTAGATATGGATCCCGTGTTGTCGATGGAATGGTTCTCTTCATTAGGATTCCGAACGAGGTCCCTATATACGGCTCTTCTGTTATTAGTTCATCCACCCCGATGTCGCGTAAAGAAATGTAGACATGCTCAAATCACGCAAAAATCCCCAATGCAGTCATGAAAAATACTATGTAGCGAACAAGCTCGTTTTCAGTGATTCATCATCAGGCTAAATACATTACATTTATATCACCAATTTTACAGGGGAATCATTAAAGGGGGTAAACGGGAAACGGGTTGTTAATCAGGTCAGTGATGTACTTAGCCTGATGATGAATCATTGAAAACGAGCCTGTTCGCTACGCGGTATTTTTAAATTTAGACATCATTGACTCAAAACACTGCCACTCAAAACAGATGTAGACCCTGGGACGGAAACTGACATGGTGATTTCCAGTGCTCAGATCACGCAGACCACACACGTACACATGGTCACCTGTGGAAAGTGCAAATTAGCATCAGTTAGTCAACCAGGGCCTGATCTAAAAAAAAACACGCACG
>JTDE01014691.1:0-63607 GCA_014338405.1 Paragonimus skrjabini miyazakii | reverse complement strand
CTTTTGTAAACAGTAACATCAAAACACCTACATAATAATAGCAAACAGCTAATTAACAATATTACCTCATGACTACAAACCCTTACCTTGGTAGTGATAGGTTCATTACCGTCTGCTTCTGTACAGAAAGAAAGTTTATAGCAGTGTATCGTAATGGTCTTAGCAAATGGTAAAGTATGTTTGTTGATTGGGCGATACAACAAACGAAAAGCCTTCTCCACTTGAATTACATGTCTCGTTTGTTCCAAATGTCGTGTGATAGAATAGTGGGCAATATCAGTTTTGTTACCCACTAGGCAATTTGGAATGTGCCCCAACAAACGTGTCTCAAGCGTTCTCATCGTTTGGCCGATATACTTAACGTCATAAATAAATATCCATGTATTATAACCGATGAGATCGTCTGGAAGGTCTCTGCAGGGTACATTTTACGTTATCCTTCTTGCTTGTTCTAAATTCACCGGAGGACATATTTGCTTCGAATATATGTATATACATATATATACAATCAAAGCATTTATACATATATATATGCACCAATGGAAGTTTGCGGGCTGTTTGTCAATTAATGGAGCTAGTTCAACGAAAGACGGAAGAGGTGATATAAAATCGGAAACCAGGACCAAGTTCCTCAGCCCAAAGGTTGATATTTCCTGGTGCTGTGACTCATGTTCATTCTTGTGAAGATAGAGTATTGCTCAGTCAAAACTGACTGAAAGTAGGTCACACGTAGGAGTACCCAGAAGTTCGCATTTCGAGTTAACTGTAACCTGCAACCATCACGTCTGCTTCGTACACAAAAGTGTCAACATTCTTTCAGAGAAAATGAATGTGCACATTTCAATAGTTTGTGTAGATTGGACTGTAGATGCCATCCTGTTGAAATGAGCTTGAAACAGATTAACATGAACTGTGAAATGTTGCCTTCTTCGATATGACGGTCGTTTGTAATCTGCCAACATAATGTACTGCTGTCCATTAGACTGTCGTGACCTTGCACCTTTATTTTCCCTGACAACATTGTGAAAGAAAGAACGTTGTCCAAGACAATAACAAGTCTAGCACGCTTCAGGTCGTCTCCTCTTGATGTGAATTTTTGCCCAAATCAGTTCACAACCAGTTGTAGTTTTGACAGACCCGTAGCATCTAGTCAAGTGGACAAAATTCTGTGCAACTTTCTGGTGTTTGAAAACCTGTCGGCATGAAACGTGGTCTGGGGACACAAAATTGGTGTCACTGCTGATCGGTACACCATGCATTTCGTCAGCAATATAGTACTCAACACAGGATTAATACTGGTCAACTGTACAGTTTTCTGCATGCAGCCTTAAGAGCAAGTCCAACAGATTTTGTCAACCAATATGACGAGATCCTTTCAGACTTATGCCTTTGGAAGCGCACAAGTTATTGCAAACTCATATCGTCTATGTGCCAACATTGCGAAAATAGTCACGACTTTTCCAGCGCAACGAGAGGGATACTTATGCCAAACTGGCTATAGATGGGGAGATTTTCCAATAATAGCCCAGCTAACACACGACTGCCTATTAAATGTGTACTTTCAACCGTCTGCTTAATCCGGCACATAAGAACGACACAAAAAACAGAATTTGTGGAGGCTGAATGAAAACTGGTGACTGAATTCACTGGATCTGCTGCTTGGATGAACAAATTCACTCAGTTTCCTATTGTGCGTGTGTTCGGCGAGTGTTTTTCATTTAAAACGCTTGTGACCTTAATGTGACCTAACAGGCAGTTCGCAGATTAATCACCATCGTCTTCTGTTCCTATGTATCTCACCTTTTCATTCTATCGACTCGTTTAGACGTATTATCGGAAGACTAATCCGAACAGTGTTTGTACAAACATATGAAGATCGGTAGACGGCAATCATGTGCAGTTGGGATAACACCGATATGTTGATTCTAATATATGACAACAAGCATGGTGAACAGTTGCAAAGAAATATCGAAGGTGTGTAAATGTGCAGGCTTACGGAATTTTCAAGTCTTACGGTGATAATAAAGTGCCCACAGTTAAAGACATGCGGTAGCCTCCAAGCCGCGAAGTGTCACCAGGAAAAATGCTAAATTCAGCAGACTACTTTTGACGGGGATTTTAAGCAAAATGTATATAGGTAACAATACTCTAAGGATATTTGTGTACAGAAGCAAAGAGAAGCGGCCTTGGTTACTGTAGTACCAGTGCAATAAACTGCCGCCATTGAAAGCTCCGTCTCGAGTGCACAAGAAACTGGAAAACTGCGTTTCTTGATTATATTTCTTCGTAACGTGTACAGAATAACGGCGAAGATGCTTCCTCGTACAAGAAAAGCAAATCCATAGGACTTACTGATAAGATATAGCTGGTGATTAGTATGGCTATTAAGTCAATTGTGAGGTGATGCATTTGCAAAAATTCCGGGCTCTGGCTGGGTAAGAACCAGTTTGATAAACCGCATGTCTTTACGCGGTCTGCACTCCACCTTCTACTAATGATTATATTAAAATTTCATCGGAATTTCCAGTTTCTCTATAGCATGATTTTCTGAAGAGGTAATCAGTTTTATGGAAGGATGGATCTGGAGAGCGATTTATTTGATGGAAGCTGAATTACCGTGCACCGTGGCCAAATGCTATTGTATAATGTGAACCAGGAAGAGGTTTATGAAGACGAGTCACATCCTAATGAACAGAAAGCACTCATTTTGGGGGTTGGTCATAGCCACACACTGCTTAACCTAGGAGAAAAATACCCTAATGTTTGTCGTGTTCTAGTGTTGTGAACGAAGAACGCGGATGACACAAGGGTTAGTTAATCGGGAAAGCAACACGTGGTTTATGCGTTTCAATAAGACAACAAGCTAAAACACTCATCTGCGAAAGGTACTGAGCCCAGTCGGTCTCAGTTGCCACAGACATCAATGCTCATTTTCTTCATGTTCCTTTACGTACCAAGAGCCATTTCATGCGACGGTGCACTCCGATGTCTCTTTTTGTAGTTCTCCTGCTACTACTTCTATGTTAAAATCTATGCTCTGACCCCCAACTAATGAATAGCAGTGGTGTGAGTAGAATAGTATGATCGCTCCTCCTCCCTACATTTGTACTGCAACAATTTCTGTAGATGATGCATCCGTGATAAAAAGAAAACATACAGGACTTTACCGGAAAAGTGGTCAAAGACCAGCAATTG
This sequence comes from Paragonimus skrjabini miyazakii, assembly GCA_014338405.1. NCBI lineage: Eukaryota > Metazoa > Platyhelminthes > Trematoda > Plagiorchiida > Troglotrematidae > Paragonimus > Paragonimus skrjabini miyazakii. The sequence goes on along the minus strand of JTDE01014691.1, from coordinate 60,412 downwards.
TGAACAGAAACTTTTAAAAATTACACACCATAATCTCATGAACAAACCAAACTCGTTGAAAGAATTAATCGATAAACAAGACAAGAAATAAAACAGAGGTACTCTAGAAGCAAATAAACGTGATCACAACTCAAGTGTCGTTGGAGTGGGGGCATTACGAAACACTGGGAATTGCTTAGGATTAATCGTAAAACCGATTATTGTCAACAAGATATCCGAAAGTGAGAGAGGAAATTTTGTAATAAATTCTGTAATACTTGTCAGGATTGATAGGAACACTGAAAATGCGAAGCTCTTCAGCTATGGCAAACAGTCTATCACTATGAACATTTTTCAACAGAACCGTGCATAACATCTTCTTGGTATACTACAAGTAGGAGTAATTGAGTGCATTGCATTAAAAACACTGAGTTCTCTTTGACAATTTCAGCAATGCCGAAATATTGCACGTTGCGACATGATAACACCTAGTTTAGTCTCATCGGTCGTGAACATAACACACTCATGTTACCTACATCGGTAAAATAGAGAGACAAGGATTAGACACGCACACATTTATACCAATTATTATATCACCGACACTACAGGAACCAGATGGGTCGGTTTAGTCTTGTTTTGTTCACAAACTGACGGCTCCTTCATTCTAGCGAACACACTGAATGTACTGGCAAGAAGAATGTGCAGATGTATAACATGAAGCCAATTTGTCAGAGATAATCTGAATCAAAACACCAGTAGAGGATATCTTCCGCTTCTCCTGTAGCGACGACGTTCTAACGTCATTGCAGTTGGAATGTCTCACAAGGAAGACTATACATAAAGCACTCTTCCCATTTCAGTTCACTCAAACAAGGTAATGTTCACAGGTTCATGAAAGCCAGATCGAATTATACGATGTTTGTGAGAACAGTTCCACACGATACGTCCAGGTTGACTGAATTTCTCGGCTTACAACCTGAGGTCTTTCAGGATAGTAAAATCAACTTGCAAGTTTCAACCGACAATTCGAAAAAGCACTTGAAGCCAATACTGGTGACAAAAGTTGGACAGATATAAATAATGGACTACATGCTTGAAAAGAGAGTTCATGGCTGTCAGAATTGAATTATTCATGCTCATTAAGAGAAGTAGGGGTGAACATGTAATAAACGGAAGATTTAAGCATATTCATATAATTAAACATTACTAAAGTTTCAAAAACAACATCGTTCCTAATGAACGTATGTTTAGAATCAACGTCAACACTAAATAAGTATGTTGTATTGGACAGCCACATTTAAGGTAAAAACAACAAATTGGAAGTCAGACAAGACTCTTCGAAAATCTGAAGTAGTAGGACCTAATGTTTTCATTAGACAACCGAAATGTCAACTATCTTACCACACATACATGAAATTTGGGTTTGTTAACTAAACATGTAAGTAGGTGGTTTACAATTTATCTAATATTGGGCAAAATCTGTTTCTAATAACACAGTTCAAATGATGCATATCTTTAGCAAGTTATCTTTTTGTGCTGTCAATTTTCTGTGTACGCCTGTTTCGTAATATTTTGGAAAAAGCATAACAAATCTCTCTGTCTTCTTTCAAGCATGTTTAATAACTCTAAAAAGTTTACAAATGACTCTAGCTAATTAAGTTGTTTATTTGTAAAGATTTCTGCTAAATATCAGCGGAGCTGATTTTTCCAATTAGTCGAAAGTTGGTCACTGAATTTGCATCATACAAATTGAATCGTTACTTCAACAATATCCTGATTCTCCTCTATCATTAAAATATGGAATTTTACTGTCTCTATATTTTTTCGATTTTAATACACGGAATATATTTAAATCGCATTCGGCTTCAATAAACGTTTGAAGTGGAAATAGGTTTATGAAGAAACGCTAATTGTTTAATCGATGTCTATGTATCCTTGCTAATAACAATGAGAAACCGTCGGTATATTTGTCTTCTTCAAAACAGTTACGTATAAAAAGCCGAATTTCAAAACGACAGAAATGGCCATAAGAATAACTCAGCAATGAACATGACTTGTTTTCCTTCTGGTCATGTGACCAACTACAACAAAATGTACATTAAATCAATGACCAAGATGAACAAGAAAATCGATCAATGAAGCTTGGTGATTGCGTGCTTTTATATAATCGTCACTCTAGACCGATTGCTTATGTCCGTGGGTCGGGAGTAAATATCTGCTGGAACTTCTGGGTGCAACAGATCTAAGCGCCACTTATTTGTCACGAGAAAGATGTTTACTAGAATGTCAGCCGGTTGCCTGGGCTTGGCTCAGCCTGGCGAGACTCTGAATGGTGACAGTTGCTGAGGCCATTGATGACCGATTGCACAATCCTATCCCCTGGGCTCAAAAGTAGTCCGTGCGGATATCTTACCTTCTCTGGCCCACAGACAACCAGTCTCAATTTAGAAAAATGAGCTCGTAGACGTCAACAACTAAGTAGTCGGAAGTATCCATTGATCGATTTTCTTGTTCACCCTGGTTAACGTTTTCCTATTTGTTATGCTGCAGTTGAATTTATGGTTAAATATGAGAAGCAATCGTTTAAGCTACTATCTTGTCTTGAGAGCTTCATAAAGTATATGTAAAACAAGAGTTAAATTGTCCTTGAAATTCTGTGAAACTAACTAACTGTTCTGATTTGCTCACGTGCAGATATCTACTACAAACAAATTCTGATAGCGATGTCAGATGTAGTAGTGTGAACTACACAGTGGTAAATGCAGAATTACTCAACTCATACCCGGAGTTAAGTTGGACATTGTTACGTAAACATTGTGAGAGTGAGCCAACAGAAATATAATGTAGACGGAATTATGCACAAATAAATTACATATCGGATACAAAGAGTAATACAATGTTCATTTACGCGTTACGCTACTTAGAAATGTGCAGCCGGTAGAAATATTTCATAATATCCTTTAATTTCCTCCACTTTCTGTTACACTTTATCTCACCAGAATTACTCAAGCGAAAATCAAGTTCAGCAAACATCTGAACGAGTAGCACTGTTGGCAGAAGCAACGGGACGACCAATCCCAGTAGGTCATAAATTGTGAATGCTGTTTTTGGTGGGCCGCGTTTATTGCTGGATCATGGAAAAAGTGAAATCGGAAGAAAAATCAATCTGGTTTTGAAGTCCATTCAAAACTTACGATAGATTCAATATGTTTATCTGAACTTTTAGCTCACGCAGATTCAGTGAGTTGGATCTGTGAAGTTCTGTCTAACAAATTCAGGTGACGAACTGCTAATTTCATTGGTTGGAATCCGCCATCTGCTAGAATTATGCAAACAAACTGTTGTGTTTTCAGAATTAACTGCTAACTACAAACTGTCATCTACTTAAACGTAAGAATAGATTGCATTCTCGAGGACTACATCATATAGGCCGACAAAGTCCCCAGCAGTCAATCTAAATTCAAAGTTCGCGCAAAAGCGTAACGAGGTAGCCCCGAATGGATGTGCTGTCATTTGGCACTCAACCAAGACAGTGTTCGGATCAACGTTAGACAAAATCAGCAAACGTGATACAATTCTCTCCCTCCCGGAATCTCGTACATGTTATCCTCTCTTCCTCACCTGCACAGAAAATTCCAACGTGCAAGTCAAGCAGGTAAACAGCATCGTTACTAACTATGTGGTCAGATCTGAGCCGTAGTCCTGTCGGTCACTGTGGAAAATCACTCTACATTTAGCCGCACAGTTAAGCATAACGTTGACATTACTGGAGATTTTGAGGTTAAAGACTAGATGGTGACGCAAACACCCGCGTGATATATACTCTGGTCTAAAATGTTTAACAGGGAGTACATCGGTCTCAGTTACCATGAGATATTTCTCTAACAATTCACTGTCCCAGAGGAAACGATTTTTTTAAAGCAATATCTCTGACATCAACGTAAACCGTCATCTCTATACGGAAAAAATGAACGATATGGTGTCCGTCAACCCATGTAGTTTTCTGGGTTTTCACATTCACAGCCACCACATCTCTGATCAACAAAGCCTGACGCAAGGCGATAGTAGCTGTGAACTCCGAATAATACAAAATCATATTGTGGTCTTCGATTGATACTCTTCAATCAATAGTAGTTTAAACGGTTCCTGGTGTGTTTCACATCATCTAGAGTACTAACGAGTACGCGGGAAAGTAACGTTTTAACGTCTTTAGGTTGTCTTTAACCTCAAAATCTATCTTCCGAGGCTTAGTGCATCTCGGGAACACAGTGCCTACAGATGTTACAAATTTATTCGCATGAATGTCCCCAAAATGAAATATCCACGTAATGCAACCATTTAATGCAGAGAGGACTGGAAGCAACGATAACAGATATAAGACTGAGAATGCGAGTACTCAACTAAGAACTCCGGATTTATTGAGAAAGGATAATTCAGAATTGGTCAACTTTCGGTCGAAATAAGGCACCCTTATCATCACTCTTACAATCACGAAAAATGAAATACAGTCAAGTTTCAGTTGCCGCATTACACCTCTTTGAATCACTGTTGAATCAATAAAAACGTAGGTGACATTTTCTCCGATCTGGACCAAAAGTATGAAGTGACGTCGCTCCTAGTACTAAGCTTCAGCCTAAAATAAAACAAGCGGCAGTATAGTGAGAGTATGCCTAATGCTTGAGTTATTTTCTTACGGCACTAATGCAGATCAGTCTGTTATGCTTAACATTATCGCAAACTGCATCATAAGAATTTTTAATTCTACCTTTTCAAATGTACTGATTAGTTTCAAAGCATATGAAACACGCTCCCTTCAATTTCAAGTTATTCAACAAGCATTTTTAAAAATATTTTGGTCAATATGTCTGAAAGATATCAGACGCCCTGAACCTTAGTCTGCTACATCCTCAAAACGATTACGGACGATTTGAGCTAGAGACCGCAGAAAGTCCTGTTACTGTTTAAAGCGTACCTCAGGAAAACCTCAGGCAGATTTTCCTACTTATACAGCAAGGTCCTCGTTGTGGACTGCAACGTGCACATTAAATTCTGTTCAGTTGCGTATTCCACTCGGTTTGGAGCAATAGAACAAGTTCTAACTCTAACAACTTAATCCACTAGAGCATTTGTATTGATTGGTGCTACTTTAGTCCTGTTTAGCAAACTTTTCAGAAGTGAGCCTGTGAAATGGTGCCTCTACCAAGAAAGGTATGTTCAGATATTACCTGGCCTCCTACACTTCTATACCTTTTTCCATACTGGTTTCTGTTTTAGGCATAAGAATTTATCTTTCGTGCAAAAGCCTTTCGTTTTAGTGCAGTAGAATTTCTCCATTGTATTTTCAGGCTGTGGAAATGGCTTATGATTGGCCTAATGGACTCATAGTTTGCGGCCTTTCTGATTGCGACTGCATGCATTGGCTGCTGCACCAGGACAATGTCCGAGGGAACACTTGAGTTGGCTGGCAATAACTGTGAATGAAAATTAAATGTCATGATGTAATTCTTTGTATTTCGAGTTCGATTGTACAACTGTTGTGAGCGCAAAAGACGCTTGAGCCTGTGAATTCGTTTATTGCGCAAACTCCTGTGTAGGTCATGTCAAAAATCAAACAACAAACGCATACACTCGTTTGCACGTCAGACATACATTCCCAAACATCACTGTCATTCGCCTTGGTGGAACTTCTACGGTAGCGCGTACACACTGTTCCGATAGTCTCTTCTTGTCCGTCGTCTTCCAGGCGTTCGGAGCTTGCCCCCTTGTCCCAGAATGTCGCCTGTGGGTAATATACTAATTGTGAGTAGTATACAACTCACAACGAAACTGCCTGTCATACAACACAACTAAGCTTAGTAAATAAATTATCCAGCAACCAGGCAATACCCAATATTTCTGTAGGAAAGATTTTTCATATCAGCTCTAATTAACATCAGTTGACAAAACTGTGTATGGTGTAAAATCATCTGACTGAGCAAAAAGCCACTGCTACCGTTGCGATGATCTCTTTGTCTATCTTGCTGTTTTGTTATATAAGCTATGAGTTTGTGCATTCATGCATAACTGTGAATAAAATTCAAACTAACTAAAAATTTGTGCACGAAGGATGTCAGCCTCTATAAACGCGTTAAATATTACATCCGGTTTTGCATTTGACCATGAAGTCCGGGAAAAGTTCATTTTCTTGATGATGTGAAGTAAAGCAGTAGTTATCCAGGAGGAAAAAAGAGATACATAACAGCCTATTACTATGGGTTAGGTAATACGATAAAACATCACGTAAGCAAACATGAAAGAATACTTCCAGTGAGGATCCGCAAGTTGTCATTCAGACGAAGAGGCATAGGTCACCAAGTGGTAAACCATGAGAAAAATGTTGACGCTGGAAGCATTCAAAAAAGTGCATTGTAGAAACGTTCACGGAGAAGTTCTGGGACCAAATCATACTTCAGAGGGGGAGGTTGACAAAAATTCTTTCCTCCACTGTCGCCATTTGGCACAGCATTAGCTGTCATATTTTTCCAGATGAACTTATCTGGATGATCTTGTCGTCGAAATGTGTTTAAAAGTATTTGAGTTCGCACCTAGTCACATATTTTGAGCGGAAGCTTTTGCCCGATTATTGTCACGATGAACCAAGTTTCACTTTCGTCTGGGTCTCACAACATTGTTAATATTCGTGTATTGTCCGTTTCATGTCGACTGGCAGCACACATTCAGCTTTAGCTAACAGTCAGTCCGTTTGATTAGGTCAAGGTCAAGGTGGTAAGAATAAGTGTTCGATTCAGCCTGTGACGTGGTGTAAATTAATTTGTGAGCTTGGCTGATGCTGATAAGAATACAAGACATAGAGGATGAACTATCGATTCCGGCAAAACATGTCGTCGTCATTAATGACGATAGAAGTGCAAGCTTCTTGTTAAGATATCCCGCAACTGGTTTCCGAGTATAGCTGTATAAAGAATTGGTAAGCAATGGCTTCAGTGAGGTCCTATGTTTACACACCCTGTATGCATATGAAAAACATCTTCAAACTTGAACAAGGCGTTAAAATCACAGCGTCACAATAACTTATGCTGTCATTCATCTTTACTTCGACTGTCTCTAAAACATAGTTCAACATCAGCTTTAAAAATTCTGGGTTTTATAATCGTGACGTACCATACTTACAGAGAGAAGGTTATATTGTGTAATAAACTGTCAAGTTATTATGAAATTATTATCTACCCAGAGCGCAACATATCGACATCACAGAATGGCCAATTCATAGTTTACCGGGGATATTCATTTGAAAGAAGTTGAATGGATTACCCAGATATTCTGGAACTAGTCGTACAGATACACTTAAGATAAGTCAAGAACCCGCTTACTGCAATTTAGAAGATGAAAGTTTGGTAATTGTATGTTTTCATTTTTAATGTACACAGTATTTTATAAAGTTATAGAGTTACTGCTAATTCCAACGCTAAAATGTTTGGATTTACAGAAAACATTGCTAAGTAGACGATAGAAGAAAGGTCGCAGTTAAACATACAATCGGGTAAAAATTCAAAATGTGGACAACTATTTAGAACTTTCCAACTGAAGAGAATGATCAATATTGTGTAAGATTTTTCGAGCACGGGACATGTACGACTTAATATGGCGGAATGCATTACACGTGGAATGATTCAAGAGTTACTCACCACTACTGTTATACAAATGCTTCAAGGAGTTGTAACCGTTCTGCAAACAAAAGTTAAAAGAACACGTGGAATAACCAGACAAATATACAAACAAGAGAATGCATATAAACTCGGAAAATGAAAGATGAGATAATACGGGATTGTAAACAATGTTAGACAAAAGAAGAACATAATTACTCATCTTATTCTAGTTGAACTACGGTCAACGTCAATATGGTGATAGAGTTTGTATCATGGAAAACTCCATCTAATGAGAAAACATGCAGTTCGAAACAGCTATCGCAGCAGTGCAGTCAGTTTAGTTATTACTCAATTTTTCACCCTATTTCAGATTATACCTCATTGTGGTTTGCTGACAAAAGCTACCATAAAAGTTAGAGAATGGAGAAGCCGTTAGATGATGTGATCCCTCGTGCGCAAATGTTTGTAGTAATGTCAGGAAGTTGAAATATAAATCCGGTAGTTTAGTGAATTTTTCCGGCCGTTCGTAAATGACGTGACTGCTCAACGCTATACACAGAACTAGGCAACGAAAATTTGGTATAACAGAAGTATCTTTGGTCACAAGCTAGCTTTAAACACTGTCGACATTTTGATTGTCTGGCACGAATTTGTTCACTAAGTGAACGACACAAATTGAATTCGCAAACAGTTCGAGGACTGCCTGCATCCCACAAATACCTAGAACGTTACATTCAAATTTTAGTCCGGTGGATAACGAACTCCTGTAGAACTGTGCCTTGAATTGTCGTCGTGTAGATAGATACCTTAAACAACTGGGTATTTTAAAGCAACATTTGATATTTCTGAGAATACACCAACAAACCTATGATTACGCCTAATTTCTCATATCTGTTGAATTTTGTTTTCACAAAAGCATCAAGTTGGTAAAGTGGGATGTTAGTCAGCTTGTCTGCACATGCAATGCCGTTCTAGAACGTCATCATGCTGACCAGATTGAACTGGGCAACTAACCAACTAACCATGACGCTAATTGGTCGACCTAAAAATTGATAAGGTGAATATATTTCATTCCCTGTATTCACGTTTAGGGTTGAGAGGTTCCGTTTCGTTCAGTTTAAAACCGATAGGATGCTCTCGTTGTCATCGTTCACGCAAGTTCATGCCATGAATACATCTTTAATTCGTTTGATCCAAAACAGTCTTTTCTGGACACATGGTGAGGTTGTTGACTAGAACAACTGCACAGTAGGCATTGCACATCAATTATATCTACCAGGTGGTATAAAATGTCAGCCGTGTGCATTCCTTGTATTGCTAACCTACTTCATAATCTATGACATAAGTTCGCGATTACTTTTTAAATATTCGAAAAGTCAGTGACCATATTCGTAATAATTTTGTGATAAATCGATCGACAATTTCGTCGTTCGTGTCATTCCAAATAACAGCAATGTAAAACCAGGCAGGCACGGGCAACCTAATCATGCATAATGTCATAACAATGATTTACGAGGAAAAGTAAGCGTCACATATGGACTGGATTTACATACAGGTCATCATGCAAAAGGAAGATTCAACCCGTTTATTTGAGTTCGACAAGATATATCAAACTATGTTGCATTAATTCAAATCGTATCAAAACTCCGAATACCAAAAACAGAAAACTGATTATATTACAATAGACAACACACAAGAACGTAACCAACTGAATGGAGATTTGGAGGCATATGTGTTACTTCAAGTTAACAAACTATAGATCAGGAAAGTGTTAGAAAAATGCAGTTTGAAATCACAAAGATTAGAATTGGGTAGTTTTAAAATAAGCCAGTTAGTGAGTCTTAAACCAACCGACTATTCAAACCGCTTACCGTCACCGCCATGCTCTTCTTCTCCTGAGTAAAACGAAGTTCTGCGCCATGTGCCAAACGAATATTACTGACGGATCCGACGCAATGTGGCCGGCGAAACACGAGGTGTGAGAGAGTGGGACTGGTGAGTATTTGCTCGGACAGGGAGAACGGCATGCAGTGGTAGATTCAGGCACTAATCAGAGGATGTCGCACATCGGAAATCTGACAGCGACCGAAGTTTAGTGGAAATATGACAACTGCTTAAGTTGGACAAAATGCTGTTCGAAAATCCTCAGTGGATTCGGTTGAGACCTGAAACTGTATTCGTACGAATCACCATCAGTCTGGACATTTCACTCTCAGCGGTGTCGTGGATGATCCCTCAGTCCAGTTTGAAATTACAAGATGGCCGGGAATTACGGATCAAATGCAAAACGCGATAAGCGATCTGTATGCTATGTGATGGATACGGATGAACGCGTTGCGTTCACACTAGCCCGGCTGAGACTACGGCAATGAGGTGTCGTTGATCTGACCGTGTGCATTTACACACAGACACACACGCCTAATGCATCAACCGTAATATTCGAATCCACCGTTATGTCTGATCTGTAGCTATTCAACAAAGTAACTAATATTCGTAGTGAGAGAAAGTTACGAAAAACCTTAGACACAACTACAAGCGGCTTTAAATAACGAATGCATGAGTTTGCACACAACGAATCAGAACAGATATGTGGTCTTAGCTGCGAATTCATTAGACCAGTAACACCGCCGATTTGTTCATGATTTTCCTTTCGGGATCGCTAACCAAAACCAGTTCGCTTATTTATCCATATAGATGGATTCAATTCATCTGGCTGGCGATCCGCCCACTATCCAGGTTACCTCTATCCCAACGGTCGAAAAAGGAACTAAGCAAATCGTGGGATCTTGATGTGTACGGATCAATGGGCAATGGTTCAGCATTGGTTCGAATACTTCTGCCGCATTCAGTGCAGAATGACCATCTAAAGTGGGCTGTGTTCATCCACACTAATGTCGTAAAATAAAATTACACACCAGTCATATGTAAATGATCACAGTTCAGAACGAAGTAGGTAGGTAGTTGCCACACATTTCTCAGTGATGCTTCGCTACTGATACAAAAGCCTACCCAAACCCGATTAATTCGTGTACTATTAATGAGTGACCGGTTAGTGTTCTGTACGTCTGGTATGCAAATCCCAGCGATCTGAATACTTCCATTTTTTCACTTCTGTTCACTGGAAATGTGTAAAGTGCGGCAAACACGAAAACGATACGATCAGTCAGACAAGACTGTCGACGAATTGATTGAAAGAGGTTATTATAAACTTTAAACGAATTGTGAGTTTTGGAAACAATGGTAAATTTGGAAGCTTTGGTTAATGGCTTAGGTGCTCGGTTGTTCGCTAAGCATGGTATTTATATTGCAAACGTTCCATCGCTAAAGGAGATGATACAGTCCGTACGTAAGAGATTGATCGGGGAAGATTGGAGCTGTGTGATGTCTGCCTTTATATACGATGATAAGATGATCATTCGTTTTTGTTGCATTGATCTGATGATCTGAAGTAGGATTGATTACATCTTGTCTCTATGTCCGTCTGACTTGAAACCTAGTTTGTCAGCAATGTTGATTTTAAATATCTGACCTGATGTAGGTTAGATTACTTATTGTCCTTCTTCAGCTTCAAGCGGGTCGACCAAGCCTTATTTTGACCTACGTCTGATTGGTCATTTATTGCTGATCTTTCACTTTTTCAAGTTAATCCGTTCAATTGTATGCTAATGTTTAGTAACAGTTATGTCTCTATCTCTTTAGGTTTATTTTCCCGTACTGTCTTGTAGGTTTTGTCCATTTTGATATAATGCTTTACTGAACTGCTTGACGAATCCAAGGCTTCCAGAAATTCTGCTGCATGCTTGCTTGCTTAAACAACAAAGATGCGTCCGTTTCGATCCTGGTGGACAGAGATCGACAAAAATTGATCGCAGGTTTTGATGGTCAACGCGTTTTCATGTAGTTACGTAGGCAGCTTTTGACCAGTTTGGCCAACATAATGTTTTTCGCGGTGATTTGATTTTGTATATCACATCCCTATTATCGGTGGATTTAAGTTTTTTTTGGTTCTGGTAACAGTTTTGTGCAATTACAGTTGATTCGTATGTTATCATGATGCCGTAAGGTCGCAGGGTTCCTGCAGGCAAATATTGAGTTTTGATGCATGATCCAGTAAGCCATTTAGCTGATTCTTCCCTTTGCCTGTGTATAAGGAAAATTCGTTGGTTTGCCTCGCGAAGAATTACCCGGTAAAAGCATGGCTTTTAATTTACTTATGAAGTCCTTGGTATTGTGTTTCTGCTTTCTAAACAGATTGTAAATGAAGTTTCTTTTGTGGCATTGTGGGTGGTTGCTAAGGAAGTTGAGGATTTGGCTTGTGTTTGTTTCCGTCAAACGGAAAACTACAGACCTTATCGGTTCACTTAGCCATCGACGTTCGTTAACCCACGATTAGCGAAAACATACAGGAGAGACCATAGCCATCTATTTGATTGCCAGCGTACTCAGTCTCAGTACATTTGATGGATTCCGTGACTGGCCAATTACATGTCAAACTTTGTCGGCTGAAGTGAACGAACTACTTTTGTCACGTGATGAGGGATAGCGAAAACAATACTATTCACGTAGTGTATCAAACAAGGTAGTGTAGATCTTGTATGTTTGTTTTGAAATATAAATACACAAGCTGTCTCAAGCGCAGTTCAACCGATCTTACATTTTGAAACATTGCGATCAGCTTCGAATAAAATTGTAGATTATTTCTGGTTGGCTGCTCCAGGCAGTGGTTCCACAACGATTATTAGCTACGTCAACGTGTCAAAACTGTGACAAAATAACTTGTCTAGTAGTTCACTGGATTAGATTAAAAACATTGCGCCTAAGGATTAGTCGTTACGGCTCCAAAACTCTAATTCGACGCACATATTGCTGTGGTCTCCTTTAAAGTCTACTATTTACGGCCCTGTTTCCGGTTAGTCACAGTCTGTGAAAAATATAGCATCAGGGCTCAACCAAATCCACTGAGGATTTTCGAGCAGTGTTTTGTCAAACTCAAGCAGTCACCACATTTCCACTAAACTTCGGTCGCTGTCAGATTTCCGATGTGCGACATCCTCTGATTAGTGCCTGAATCTACCACTGCATGTCGTTCTCCCTGTCCGGGCAAATACTCACCAGTCCCACTCTCTCACACCTCGTGTTTCGGCGGCCATATTGCGTCGGATCCGTCAGTAATATTCGTTTGGCACATAGCGCAGAAATTCGTTTGAGTTAGTTAAATCCTGTGTATATCGTGAAGTTTTTCCTGCTTGGGTTATTAGTGCCAGCTAATCGTCTTCCTTCGACATGCTGCCCGACCTGTCCAAAAGTGCCTATGTGGCACTGTATCCCGTCCTATAAGAAACTCTTCAGTAATCATTCCGAATGCACGAAAAGTTTCCTAGTTATACCACATGGCTTGGGTAAAGTTACGGATTATATGTTATATTACTGTACATCCGCGTATGAAACGAACCTGGACCTCGGTTGTTTCTGTTAGCGGATGACACCCGAAGTTTTACGTTTTGCTGCGGTACATGAAGTCGAGCTGGGTTTAACTTTAATGAAATTACTACTTCGAAAAGTTGTATCAACTCTCACAAAATTAATGATTTGCATTTATTAGGCATTTGCTTACTTGTCTTGGCGTCTGATCTTGTTTCTTAGAATGTTTTCTGTTCTCTGTTGGCCGTCAGGTTAGAACAAGATGTAACAATTTCCGTTTGCAGTCTACTACGGTCCATAGTGCACTTATTTGTGAGAGCATGGCACGTACTATACCCTATGATGTAGGATGTGCAAATTCTATGTAAATCCGTGTAGTGAAGAGTAAACGTTAGTTTCTTGCAGCTTGTCCGTGCTACGCAGCCTTCGTTCTGTCAAACTAGCCGGTCGTCTGAAAACAAAATTGTATTTATTCCAACTGTCTCCTCTCGAGGCGGTCGGGCAACCTCATCATTACTCACAAGCGAAAGTGGTTGAGTGTTCACATATGATAATTCGGTCGTGCCTAATGTGAGGTCAATGGCACAGTGGTAAACACGGTTGTCTCACGAACAGCATGTCCGTGGTTCAAGTCCCGGCAGTGGCAAGGATATGCACTACTGACGAGCTCTAATAAGAGCGAAACTCGAGTCTAGTGCTTCTGCTGTTCGAAAGGGGCCGACTGGAAAGTCTATGGGAATGCGACAACTGCGATCAATTGTATGAAAATCAAAATCTCCTACTACTCATCAGTAATGTAAATTTATTGTTTGGGTTGGCTGAGTTCATCGTTGCAAACAACTCCGTTGACTTGTGAGAACTCTGAGTAATGAGCAGAATCTAACTGACGAACTCCTTACGTAGCAAAGCGTTTCTTGCGGGGCTATAAACAATTTTCCGACTGAAATTATGATGGTGTCTACCAAATAGGGCTCAGCGGAGTTCAACCACAACTTTGTCACTCTGTTGAAAACTGAGACTTTCAAGATGGATTCCATAGTGTGCGCACACATTTCAGTTGTTCAGAAGCGGAACGTAAACAAAAATCGTACCTAATTATATAATCACAACCATGAGTCATTGTCTCGTCCAATGGAATTTTCGTAAACAAAATATGCACTTCGAATGGAATTATGTGCTAATGTCTTTCTTTCTTAAAGTGCATAAGTTAAGTCTTTTACAATGAACTCGTGGAAGCATATTCTGGTTAGTTTTGTCATTTTCACGAGTCATTTATGGATTTATTGTCAAGGATGCACATCGTTGAGGAATGAAAACACCTTCTAAATGCAGCCAACTTTTGTTCATAACAATGATTCTTTGTCCCGCAGTTGTGTGATTATTACAATGTCTCTATTGTTTCTCAGCTCGTACAGTTTTTCAGTTAAGCTTGGTTTCTGTTTCAATACCAATAAAGCCAGTATGCGCCATCGACTACTTTTGCCTTTGAGATGGTTATGTTCATGTTTCATAATAAGGGGAATAGACTTGCAAAATTTACTTCCATGTTAAATGCTCATGTTTAATTGTGTGGAAAGAAGACATGTAATTAATGTCTCGGTTTGTTTGCAGTTAAATTGAATCGATGGTAAATTTGTTAAATACTTTTCAGATTTTGAGGGAAAATTTCACGAACCCCTTCAGGAGCCGGCTACCGTTTACATGTAAATTGAATTCTTGTGTGCGCCTCACGTTTTCACTGCAGAGAAGTAACTACTTCGTCTGTTGGCTGGTGAAGAGTTTACTGTACACAGTAGACAGCTTATGACAAAGTTCACGGTACTGCTTGATTTTCTTAAGGTTGATACCATGTGAGGCTGCATGGTTCTGAGGAGACTGCCTAAAATCAACTGAAACTTACAACATGGTAGGTTGTGTACACACAAGTAAGAAGGTGGTTGCTACTTACAAAGAATGTGTAAAACTCAGACCACATATTCTGAGCCACACACCTGCATTTAACAGTCGCATCGCAATTCCGGACTAATAAAACTTTATTTTAGTAATTTTAATTAACCGTGTTTCATCAACACTGTGAATGAGAAGCTAAACGCAATATTTCTCGGAATAACAATCCGTACGTAAATTCTGGTCTATTGCCAGTGAGTACCATAAAACACAGTCTACGTCTTACGAGTAGTGGAAGTGTGCCGTAGTCAGGAAAAAGAGACCAATATGACTGAGCATGATAGTGTTCGAAACAGTGATGAGGTTATTTTTACCAGAGGCAGCTATTCACATGTGTGAACAACGCCGTATATTCACTTTGCTTAATAAAGAATGTGACGGAGTTGCGATACAAACTGGTAAAATCCGAAGACGAAATTATAAAACGTAAGTAAAAATAACGGGAAGCCTAAAAAACAGTTTCAATTTATTTGCTGTGGAATTACACCATAACTTTTGAACTGGGTTCATCGCATCTAGACGGGTTACAGAGCATTTTCGTAAAGGCCAAAACGAGCACATTGGCTTTACCACTTGAGTGACATGATTTTGAAAATTACACAATTAAATTCCACAATTATAAAGAAGATACTATCGGTGAAAAAATGCACCTACGTAGGGATTAGCGGTGAAGGTCATTGTTTCCATTCATTACTCTTTCTAACACGTTGAATGTTGTGTATCTCGTGTGAACAGCAAATTAATTAGGGTAAGTGGATTTCGATGCTGGCAACCAGTTTTACGGCGCGTCTTGTGTTTACTCCTCACAGGTCGATTCCTGTTACCTCAATCCTCATTTCGGATTGATTATCTAATGAATCTGCTCCAGTTTTTCTCCAGGTTGAATAAAATAAATCGATGTACACGTGTTATGCATTGTGGCTACCACCGGAAACAATCTGACTTTTTTCCCGAATAGATGAAATCCGGCACGCGACTTTACAGCAAACTTCAAGCCGATGATCGAATCGTGTTAGCCAATCACTGAATGGGTTTGCCAGAACAAAGGAACATTTTGTCGAATCAATTAGATGAACTTATTCAGCGTAAATGAAAGTCAGGAAAGGGATAAACCTGTCGTGATCCGCAGTAGCTATCAGTCAAACACATAGTTCATTCGGAGCTCACCTACGTAATATGTTTATAAAGAACGTAAATTCTGTTTGGCTTCAGTGGGTGCAACGAAATTCACAATCAATCACATCGCTCCACTATTCGGTGTGCTTGGTTGTTCGTGTTATGTATTAGCATGTAACATATGTTTAGGAAGCTGTGTATAACAAAAAGAACACATCCATTACAGAGGTACGATAAGCCACTGGTCTGAAACGCGTATGCTTCACAATATGGTAACTCTTGGTACGATTATACTTGCAAAACTTAATGCGTACATCAAGTTAAATTACGTGACCAGATCATGATGGATTTGGCTGTTGTCAGTATTTTAGTTTAACCAAATGGTATTGATTACACAGACCTCTACAGCTACTGTTGTACGATCAACTCAAGTTGACCTGGTGTGGCTGTCAACCGTAAGAGCTAAGGTTAATCTTGTTATTGAAATCTTCTCCGCTCGACATTGGATAATGTCTTCCATAGGACCAGTATGGGTTGACAACAAATGAGCAGGTGGCTGACACGTCGTAGCAGAATGAGTAAATAATCATACACGTACTGTTTTCCATGTTAATATCACCGGCCAAAGATTACGATAATTTATATGCTGATATAGAAATAAAATCGAATTTATCATCCGATAATCCAACAAACCACAGAGTTAACAACGTTCAAAGTGACAAATAGGAATTCTGTGTTCGACAGGCTATATATATATATATACATATAGATATATATATATATATTGGTGAGCCAAAAAATCGTTGTCCACAGATTCGTGTATATTTTTCGTCATTCCGCAACAAAAACATTGTTGAAATACGAATCTTAATAAATTAATATACACACATGTTGCAAACCGTACGTGCAGTTCGCATAGTCCAATGTTAGCACAAGGTTCGATTTCCATTCAGCCTATTGCATACTGATTAAAATACATTTATATGCATTAGGAAGCGAATACCCTAAAGTAATATCTACTCAACCAATAGGTTTTATTACCCGCCGTCTAATAATACTCAGTTTCATTTATACGTTATGCATTTCAGCTATTTTCCTGCTCCATTCATTCTGAAAAGTCAGCAGAAATGACTGCACCGTTCATGTTTATTTTTGTGACAAACTGATCCGCCCACGTTTTCCTCGTTTCTCCTATGTTAAGATACATCTAGGACACAGTATGTGTCACCTGAAAGAGGAAACAGTCAGCAAATGTACATGATTACATCAATCTGATATCTGTCTAACATCTATATCCGTGCACTGATAAAAGTTTATCTAGGTCTTAATTTCTACTGGCTTCTAATTCTCAACCAGCAATTGTCCTACAACCTAACTCAGTTAACTCGAGTCACAAAAAGTATGGTTCTAGCAATAGCGGCAAACAAACAATCTGGATGTGCCATTTCGTTGAATGCTATTGACAATTGTGAGTTTCGTACACTTAAACTGAGTACGTGTCATTATACACTGAGCAGTTGAACGTTTTGTAAAGATTTATTATTGGATCAATTGGTAAGTTATTACAGAATAAAAGTTTGATTCAACCGCGTTGACTTGAAACAAACCATAAGAAACGGGTGTTGATAAAGTTCTCCCAGAAATTGACATAACAGAGTTTTTATGCAGCGATCGTGGCACGTGAGTTCAAGTTGCTAATACATTTTTGAGTCAGTACATCAAATTAGTTTAAACTTTTAAAGTGTGGTTGATGACTATCTATTGGATACTAGGATCTTCAAAATAACGACTGAATCAACAGGACAGTCAATACGTCAAAAACTCACCAGCGTCAGCCATTATCGTTATTTTGTCAATGTGTATAGGAGGTCAAACATCAGACAAAGTTACTAGCCCCAATGTAATCGTGATTAATGTCATAGGGCTGTCATATTGGTCATAAATAGTCGATCACTATTCTCAGTTCGTTCCCAACCTCACCGCTCTATCGATCGAACGAGATGGTAACTAGTTTAAAGTGGTTTGCTTCCTCCTTCTAGGCCAATTTAGCCAGACGCATTAATTGTTTTCCGTTTCCACACAATAAGTGAATCATCTAAAAATCTTTTCTGTTCCGACTTTCCTGAACCCATCACACTTGATAAACGAGAAGTATATCAATGAAGGGGGGTGGGTGCAAGTGTAACATGCAAGCCGGCTGTCTTTACTCCGAATGTCCGTTAAGCCTGCGGACCAACGTTGGGGCAATGTGGAGACACCAGGGGACAGCATTCTTCCGAAGTAGGGGGTTCAAACAACGAAGGAAACTACAAGAAACAAGCATGAGCCGAAGGCCCAGTAAGCCATGCACACGACTTACACAAACGATAACTAAAACAGCGCTGACAACACAGCAGCACGCTCCGTCACCAGTTCAGATTCAACTGGTGCGCGCCTGCTGGTTTCGGTCGCACATTACACAAGTATCTTAGAAACGCAACTAAAATTACCAGTAGAGTAACTAAAGTTAAATCTGATGCAGCAGCTTTTGCAAATGAAAAATCCCAGCAAAATTGCGTTAAGTCATTAGGCAGCAATCAAAGATGGCAATCCTGACAACAGATTTAGACAAATTATCATCTATATCTGTAGATCTTGTTTTTGGAGAGATGTCATCAAAGTCTTTTATAGCTTAGGTTGCGGAGTTATGGTTTCAGTGGTAATACATGACACATCTGATAGAACAGTTACAAGTGAATAGTATTCCTGAGGAGATTTGTTCTTTATGGAATTTGTATCCCAAAGTTCGATCGAACCTTTAGGCGATTGCGGGAGACACGGGAATAAATTGTGTTTGTTCAGCATTCGCCAAACCTGTTCCAATTAGGTCATTCATAAAAATGGCGATTCCCGTATATTGTTCGGTATCGTCACAAGTAAATGCGCTACGCATTCAGAACGGCGACCGAAAATCAGTTCAAACATTTGTTGTTTGACCGTGCTCAAAACCCAACGTCATCGATTGCTAGACACCTCATGACAACAGGTCACTAACTTGATCCATTAAACTCATTCAAGCTACTGTTGCGCAATCGAAACCCGAAGCTACTAGCTTTCTGTGGCGCGATGCTCATCCGAACATACCAGCCGACGTTGTGTGCACAAAAGTGGTTGAGGCAACCTATCGGGTTGTCATGGTCGTGATTACATAATACTTGGTGTGCTTGTATGCGTGTCTAATTCCCTGTCTGTCCTTATTTGTATGATGTATACAACTCGCATGTTTTACGTTTGCGACTGAAATGTTAATATATCGCAATATATGTATTTTTTCTGATCTAATGAACTGACTAAGTATTAAGTCTAGGATGCATGCGCGCTCATTAAATCGTGCGGATGAACACCCAGGTATCACATGGACGGTAGTCGCTGCTCACTGACGAAAATCAAACAAATTGAGGCATGATATCGTAAGAACGAGATAAGTGAGGCCCGTTTAGATTACAGTTAACGTTAATGTGACCACACAGTTCCCTCTGTCAACTCCGCTAATGAGGAAAGCACACAGTTTAACCACTGGCCTAACGGTATATGCATAGTATACTAATTTGGAGTATCTCCATCCGTTTCAGACTGACATCAACAACGCGAAAGTTCAATCGCGTGGAGCGAAGCAAAGACGTCTACCTAGTTCTTTGAGCAAAAATATAGGACGGCTTATGAAAGAAACCTAACCAGAGGCCTGTTGAGGAAGATTAAATATTAGACCCGATGACCCTCACAAGCTGATCTCAGGTCTCTTGTAGTTCTGAAGAAGTGCATTTAACATTTGTCGACGTCATAATTGAAACTGTTTGATCGGTCGTTCTCAGAATGCAAGCTTTTCAAATTTTACAGAAGATCAACAGCCACCACAATGAGTACTTGATTATTTGAGTTGCTAAGGAAAACAACACTCTCACATGCGTAAGAATAAGTACTCTGATTTGCTACTGCCCATACGAGACAATCTTATTTCGGAATTCGGACTTCAAAACAAACGTATGCCATCTGTTCCCATTTGTAGTCATAACGTTTACCTCTGACGATTTTTAAGATTAGGGGTACTAGTTGAAATCTTGGATCACTTATCGGGAGGACAACCAACAGTCACGTTGAATATGCTATTCCCTAAACGTCGTAATTATTCCATCCTCACAGTCACACATCTGAATTTTCTAGGATTTTCTGCCTACATTACTTTTTTCGAAATCCGGAGAGGTTTTGTACATTGAACACTAATGTCTTTTATGTAGACAAGTCTATAAAATTTACAAACGGACATTTTGCTGCTGAGTATAGAAGAATTCTAGAGTCATTTACAATTTTAAGGTTTTTATCAAACAACTTGGTAGGAACTGACGCATTCCGAAAACGAAATGCAAGACTTCAAAGCAATGTTCAGTCAATTTGAACCCTCGCGTCTGTTTAACTAAATTGTGCTGTTTTAAGGGCTTGATTTGCCAGTGTTCGCTAACATGAACAATGCTAACCAGAATGAAAAAGTTGAACCGTCGTCTGCGTACTACAAATTCTTCCAGAAGCTTGAGCAAATTTGCAAATTGCTATCCGATCATATATGTCCCAACGTGCTCGCACTGTGCTCTTCAGTATTAGAAGTAGCCAGTCTTCTTTATCCAAATAAATTGACTTGTCTATCAAGCCATTTTCGTTCAGAAAGTTAGTCTTTGTATCACTTGCTGTGACCACATCAATAAGTATAGCGTATTCGGCGGTTTTACAGAACAAAGAACAATACCTCTGTGGGTTTATCCCCACAATCTGTTGCTGAAACGGATCACATGATGTGCTTTTTCTCAGGTAGAAGTTCACACATCGCCTAAAGTTTTGAAACACAGATTCAGTCTGACGACTTTTCAAAGACTAAACCGAGTTCATGCCTCGAAACGAACAAGTAACTATAAGCAAAATCTTTAAACTCCTTTTCATGATAAAACAATCTTCACTGGCTTGGCTTTCTTTGAACTGGAATGACACTTTCGTGAACAATGTGTATCACTCGTCCGTTAAAGTAACGGAGATTATTTGACCCTCTCTTCTTGATTGTGGGTACAGACTACGTAAAATAGCAAACAAGCCCACTGTTTTCTCTTAGTAGGTCGGAATGTTTCATGTCAGCCTGATCATTAATAACAAGCGAAAGTAGTTGAGCGTTCACGTGTGATAATTCGGTCTTGCCAAATGTGAGGTCAGTGGAGCAGTGTTAAGCACGGTTGCCTCACGAAAAGTGTGGCCGGAGTTCTACTGCCAGCAGTAGCAAGGATATACACTACTGATAAGCTCTAATGAGAGCGAAACTCGCGTCTAATGCTTCGTTTCGAAAGGAGTTGACTGCAAAGCTTATGGAAGTGCGACAGCTGTGATTAACTGTGGGTGTTGTTCAATATACATGAAAACCAAACTCCCCTACTACTCATCACTAATCATTTACTTAAGTGTGTTTTAATTACACCGCCTGTTTATTTCCAGAATTAAGCGAGAAATTGAGTAGGTGGTTTGTGGTACCCAGTGGAGGCATTGTCAAGTTTACCATCTTCAACCACAGTTGTGAATGCCTTGAATTTGTGTTCTGTTTGTCTGTTTATACAAGTCTGGAGTTTTGATCTAGCATGTAAGCACGTGTCGTACTGACAGACGGACAGAGATAAACGTGGGGCTGTCAGACGGAAAATAGGGCAATTTTGTCGAGATAAAATGTTCAATTATTGCTGCAAACCTTCGAGTGTTCCGAAATGTGTATAGATTAAGTCATACGTGAGGTGCTGGGTAGAAGGAGCGAAATGTTTCAGTCATAACTCCCAGCTTGCATTTCTGCCCAAACTATTAATTACTCTCAGACATTGAAATTCCCCTTCGAACTATCAACCTGAAACGGACAGAATAGCTAGGCTTATTTTCGGTAGTGAGTAAACCTGACCGCCTATGGAAGCGCATATTTGCAATCAGTTGGATATTAGCTCATCAGTTTCTGCTTTCCGTTTGAACAAAAAATGGATGACCATTTCACATGAAGTCTACATAAAGTGACCGTGCAATTCATCCGAATATATGGACAATGTTGCCATTGTCACACATAATAGGTAAAATAATCTGCAACCCTGTACACAAGCCTTCAGATGAATTAATGAGTATGTGTGTGTCTGTGTGTACAAAGCTTGCATGATCTCGGTGAGATACGCTTGTAGTGTGATCTGTTATCAGTTGCATTTCATTTTAGTTTAGTTTAGTAAATTATTCAGTAATTCATTGACTTCGTTCAGAGTGATAGGTGGACGTGTTGAGATGAGGTGAAAGCATGCATAATTGAATTGCATCGAAACAGTCATGTGATAGTTTCATGAATTTTCGCAACATTAGAAGCCTTTCTTTCACTCTTACGAAGTAGACTGTTGGACTCTGACGGGTTGAAAATGGAAGTATAAGTAAGCAAATTACAACGGTTATCTATCGAAGTTTCCTAAAATCATTTCGGAGTTGCTTGAATTCAAAGAATTGAGATGAGGTGCGAATAAATTATAAGTTACTGGTTATGATGAAATACGGAGTTAAATTCCCCAATTTCATCAACGTTGTCAATGAGATTGACATTGTATCCTGTCCACTCTGTAAAAAATTGCTGTTGCGTATGACATTTTAGGCTAGCTCGTTTTAATGATCTAAAACCTTTATTAAAGCTTATCCATACTCTGTTCGAAGTATGACCGTGATACTTTCGAACTGATGGTCTAGACAAGCACAGTAAGTGCCGTATACATGGTCACAAACAATTGTATAACGTGTGAATACTATTAATCCTACAAACACTGGACGCATAATATAAATCCTGAATGACGTTTTGTGCTAATGAGTCGATGGGGGTAGCATAAAACTCGAATTTCTTATCATTAAATAATTTAAATTTGAAAGATTAAGTCAATGATAAGGGGTATCTTTTTGAATGAGATGTGTGGCGGATATTCCGGATTAGCACGCACAATAAATTTAGTTTTCCAAACGGACGGGACTGTTCGTATTCTTGCCATTGTTCAAGGGTAAATATTCAATGGTGAATAACATGATAATAGGGTATGTCTGACTTATTATGTTACTGAGACATTTGTTTTCTATCAGAACGCACATACCTACTATGCATAGCAATGGCAGAAGAATTGGACCGGAAAGTTTATCCAAGGGTTTATTCAAAACAATACCGTGGTTGTTTGAATTGTTATCAACTTGCCGGACAGACAGACTTTGTATGTTTCTATGTCTAGGATGTGAAATTGTTGTTTGATTGTTCACCTTTCTGCCGTATCAACAAAGTACAATGAAACACATAACAGTAAGTCGATGTTTCACCTCATAGACTGAGATGTTCAGAAGCATCACATGCTAAATACTGCAACAGAATGATAGACTGTTGCTTTCTCCCAACCAGTCTGTTAAAATATTTCAAGAGTAAGTTCTAAATCAGGTAGGCACGTTTGACTTTTTACTGCACCAGAACGATGCACTGGCAGATTCGTCGTTGACGGAAAGCCATAAGAAAGAGACGTGCAAGGAAAACCAATAAACAATCCAAGTTCCTGACTTTATTTCCCAACTGAAATGCAGTTTGGAGACAGACTGGGATAGACAGAAACGGATGTCTTCTGGCCTTTTTTAATGGGGGTGGTTCGCAGTTAGTTTAATATAACTGTGTCTAACTGTCAAGTTTCAGTATTTTCAGCAATTTATATGCATGTGAGTGGCCCGGAAATGCTCTTTCTCGGTTCAATTCAGCTTTCAACTAACGTCACGCAAGAATTTGGCTATTTTGAAAACTTATGAAAAAACTGATGCAACATCTCTCTTCAGAAGGACATTATCATCACAAAAACGACAGAATTTCTATGGAAGGGTAGATATATGCTGCTTACCATAGTAATCCTTTAGAGATGAGACAATTTGTTCAACAACGTCCCTACTTCTGACATAAATTGACATTGATATACTTTGAACAAAACAGCCCTAATGGTTTTTCACCACAGTTGATCTTAAAGCATCTAAATTGTTCACATCTTCGTAGTTAAGCGAGCCGGTTTATCAAAAACATATCGACAACTAATACCGTTTTAGGCTAGATTGCACTCCCGGGACATCCAGAGAATGTGCACCCTATCTTAACGTCAGCGTAGGGTACATACATAAAATACAGCATCAAACCTTGTAGCAATGCGCGCTTTCAATTACCCCCATTGCTGTGTCTATGATGTCTACGTTGTACGGCTTTGGGGTCGGATTGTCTCAAATGGACCATATACTTTGTCAGCATTCAAAAATTATATTACAAACCTTTTTGCATGAAAATATGCGTTCTTTCAACAAATTTAAAGCTTGTAATTGTTAGTTTCATAATTTTTAAGCAAACGTCTTTCGACTTATCCAGCCGTATCGTCGGTAGGTTCGCAATAAGCGAAGGATTTTGCTAGCCCAAAGACAATAACTACATTTTGGTGCGGGTATGTTCGCCGAGCTTGGCATCTAGGTTGCAAACGTTTCACCACCAACTGAGGTGACATCATCAGTCACATCATCATCGACATTCAAAAACTATGCGCCGAAACACTTACGCACTGGTGGTGTCACCTCGTTTGATGATGAAACGTTTGCAACCTAAATGTCAAGCTCGGTGAACATGCCAATACCAAAACCATCAACCCGAGCTACGAACAGCACCACCATTGTTCACAACTATCAGAAATCATTACTATCTTATTGATTTGTCAAATCAGTAATCATGACAGTGACGGAACAGGCACATAGTCCTCACTGTGTAGTCAACACAAGCGATCATAGATCAGCCTATGTCCAACGGCGTGTTAAACATTTTCGTTCTGTCGAACTCCTTGATTTTGAGACCTGCAAATAGCAATGCGGTTTAACGTACGACCATAGAAATGTACCCGTAAAATTGAACGTTTCAGGCTGAGTTACTTGCGATTTGGTTATTAGTTATGTTTGCATACTTTGCGTCAAAATAGAATGGAACGTCCACTGATGTTTAGTGATGAGCACAGACTTTAGTCGGATACGATCCACTGTAGATGTGGACGCCACTAGCCAGTTTGTTTGAAAAACGTTACTATGTAAATCCAACAACAGAGTGAAACATTTCACAGTTTGTCTCAAGTTTCTGCCAGAGCATCTTGCCTCCATATACGTGTAAAGCTTGTCACTCCAGGCATGTCGTTAAAACGATGTGGTTTACAAGTTCTTCTGTCTACAACTAGATTTAAAAATTCCAAAAACTCGCCGACCTTGCGCAAAATTTCAGTATCACTTTAAAGCGCCGTTATCAATATTACAAACATTAAGTTGAATCGTACATTTGAAAGTAAGTCACAGGATGAAGAAATGCATCAATCTATATTCTCTCCATTGAGCATGTGTTTATAAAATATCGTTCCAAAATTCACTAATGCACTATCAAAAATCTTTGGTAATTGGCCGCGACTCAAGTTCGATAGCCTCCTCCATCACACGTTGTGATTAGATTCATGTTGTATTTTGTGAGAGCGTCCATTGCCATAGTTTAACATTGTCTCGTATAGTCATCTTCGATGTGTTCAGTATTCTTCCTGAAGGCATTGATCGAACGACTGACTATAAGTCCTATGATCAGCTCAATCAGGCTTGTAATTTTACCGTTTTTAATCGACCGCTCGACTGAATTTCATTACTAGAAACCGTTCCGGTTTCAGTACAGAATTTCTCTACTGCGGTTCTGTTCGTCCAGGTAGTTGTGCAAAACATTGCGCCGTTGGTGACATTTACAGAAGCTCATCATCAGGAAGTATACTTGGTTGTTCCGGTTACTCGGTTTTTGAGTGAAAATGTTTTAGGTACCAAAAAGATTTTACTCGGGTACTGAACAGGAGTTTGGAAGGCGTAACATGTATGGTAATATAGTCAGAGTAAAAATCGCAATTTCTTACCGATTATAAAGTGAGGGCTAGGGTATATAGTTCATATTTTCTTTTCGCAACTAATCTTCAATGTATTCAAGTTGCTCGCCTCACTAACAACAGTGCAATAATCCTGTTAGCAGCACAAAGAAGGTGCAAAATTGTCACGTGACATGATGGTAATGATCTGTTGTAATTTACCTTAATTTTTCTGGACAAGATTAATATTCTTGTTTTATCTGCTACCTCGAAATGCTTTTGTTACAGATGCTCTCTGGCTTGTTGCTGAGTCACTGTCAGTTGAACCTTTGCACTTATTAGTCTATTAACTTACGCAAACAATTTCGTTTCCATTTTTGTTTTATATTTTAACTATATACTTACTAACCAATCACTTAAACTACTCTGCTTAACACCAACGTTATATTCAACAGAAGCCCAAGAAGGGTGTAAACCTCAAAATTGAACACACGTTTGTGTAGACTTACTGATTTTTGTGAAATACAGCATGTTAGCGGCGGCATGTAAACCAATGACTGAACTACGCCAGGTCTGAGGATTATTTCGGCTTGATTGATTTCAATACCAGTTCCAACGAAGATTCGTTGAAGAGCTAATGCTTCTATTGCTAATGTTGCCTTTTTATTCTCTGAGTTGTGTTAGAGTTTATTTCGTCCACGTGACTACCGTCAAGTCATCCATATGTAACATGCAAGCCAGATGCTTTTACTCGGATTGTCCACTGCACCTGCTAAACAACTTTGGAGCAACGTGGAGACACCGACGGATAGCGTTTTTCCGAAGTAGGGGTTACAAAAACAGTCATGTAAAATGAAACAACTAGAAACAACCATGAACGAAAGGCCCAGTAAGCCATGTACACGACTTACACAAACGAAAACTAAAACGGCATCAACAACACAGCAGCACACACTTCAAATTCAATTTGTGTGCGCTTGCTGGTTTCGATTGCACGTTATACATACTGTTCCTTCGAACTTATTGTTCGTCAGCACATATAAACACAACACACCAGAAGTGCCGGACAAAATAAAAACAAGTTGTAGCTTTAATAATCATTTCTCTAGAATTACTCCATCGGTGACGTGATACACCGTCACGCCAGTTTTAAACTATAATGAGTTGAATAATCTTGGGGTCCACAGCCATGGAAACTCTAATCATTTAGGCAGTCAGACTGCTAAGAAGCCTTTACTATGCAAGTACTTCACCCCCACTATATGACTGAGGCTCCTGATTGGATTGCCCCCACTGTCCAGAGCATGAAGCTACGTATACCAAGCCGAATGCACTAGGCCAAGTGAGATCATGCAAAAATCCCGAGAAGCTCTTTTATCAGTTATGAGGATTCTGAATGTCTGTTCAGTTTGGGCTGTTGCGTAAACAACAAGACGTTCACTTATTCTTGAAGCGTTGAGCTTTCATGTGGCTGCAGTAATGAGGCATTCTTTTACTAGTGGAGTGATGATTTGGACTATGTATTGATCACGAAGTAAGTCAAGTCCAATATAGTCTAATCTGACATTGTCAATACCTGACTAAGATGTTGTAATAAACAACTGAACATACGAAACACAGAGATGGTGTATGCAGAAGGATCTCAAAATGTGGTTTAGACTTTTCAGACGCTTACTTAGAAAGGTTCTGATTCATAGCATTTTATCAGTAACCTGAAGATGCTCATCACCATTCTATTTGATTTAACACATAAGTACCTGACACAAAATTTAGAGTAAAGTGTGAAGGAAAAATCGGAAAATTGCCCGGAAACCTCACCATACTTAGTAATTTTGATAGGTGTAAATAACGTATTGGAACATTTGGGAAACAAAGGAGAGGCAACCTTTTTTAAGTCACAATCAAATACGATGTAAATAATCAATAAGTCATAGATGATTGTTTGACACAAACAAATTATATATTTGTTATAATACCAAATGTCTGACGCTTCTAGGATTCGGCCTCCTCTATACCAAGGTCAGTAAACCCACTTGTAAGAAACCATAAGAGAACAGATTAATCAAGAACACACCAGTTTCAACTGACAGTCCATAGATACTCTCTAATGCTTTTGTAAAAAAACCTATTATATTTAAAATAGAGTAAATGGCCAAAAATACTGAAGGTAATATCAAGTTTTTCCGGCTTATCTTCTTACTTTGTTTGTGATACTTCTATACTGAGTTTAATGTTTCAAACTGATGACATTAGCGCTACTTGTGAACACCGATCTTGTGTGCCAAAGAGAGTTGTGACAAAATAACATGCTTCTCTGCGACTTTCTCCACCTTCGTACTAACTGATCTAACAAATCATGTTTTGACTCGTTTTTCATTATTTTACACACGAATGAATAAATAAGTTTTCTTCAAATTTATGACTGTCATAAACCTGACTTGATAGCCTGAACGTATTTTTTAAATTTCCACTAAGCAAGGAAAAATGCTTACTTTTTTAGAAAAATTGCAATGGTGTTTCACAAAGCATGAAAAAAAATGAGAGTTGGGAATTAAAACTTACAAGATAATGTATACTTGGTAATTAGATTAGAAAGAAACCAGCTATTGAACATGAGTATTTCATAAAGCTCAACCATGATAAATTAATCCAAACTTTGCACAGATTACTAGCAGTGATAGGATAATAATTAGAAACCTAGTTTTTCAGAACACTAAGACGCCAAACGATGGCCGCCTTGGATTAGTAGGTCACCAATACATTCATAGTGCGCGGTCAGCGAACAGTACGTTAGGCTCAGGTAGGTCATATCAGTATATCCATTCTATTTTTGTTAATGATTGCATCGACCAAGATCACGGTCGTTGGGCAACTAATCCGCTCCGCTTTTCAGAAACTTGGGTGTCTGCGGTTTTCTACACATCCTTTCCGTTAGGTTTGTTGGTGTATTGTGTGATGAATTTTTGTCTACTCTTTTCATAGTCCAACCTGAATTTCGTTTATCATCTTTATCCTCTTTAGAATACACTAACATGCACCTATATACGAAACTACTTCTTGTATTACACTTCACGCACCTTTCTAGTCAATTAAGATCTTGTCATTGCAATCTCTCTCTGTTTAGTTTCCAAGAGATAAGGGTTTCATTTTCCTGCTAGCCATTCAATTGGCTAACCAGCATTGGCCAGCTGGACACAAAGGCCTCACTCACACACCTACTGGTCTTATTCCTTCGGGTTTACACCGGATACGTGGTGTGTGAGTGGAACCGCAAGAGGTGCAGCGCAAGCCACTTGCGGTGATGGTTTAAAGCACAGGCGTCCTTTGGTTTCGGTTACTGTACCACTGTCCAGTGGTAAAGATATATATATATATAAAGAAGTTTAATCGTCGTCTGATCAACAATGATGCACTACTCACAAGCAGTTTAGAGTTGGTATCATGTAATAGTTTGGTTATCTTCATATATATATATATATCAATAATGTAATGAAGACTATACCATAATTACACTAACCTTGAAAAATCCCGGATCAAAGTATTACATAATGTTAACTTCACACTCTTTGCGAGTGGTGCAGCCTTTTTGATCAGACGAGGCACAACGTTCTGTGAGTAAAAGAATTTGACTTATATTATGTTGTGTGTGTTTGTGGTTTTCGGATGTCTTTGCAGAATCTGGTAACACACGGCTAAATTGTGGCTCACCTCCAAGAAGCAAGCATTAAAATGGTTAACAGGAAACTATAAAATAAGGCAGAACAAGGCTAAATACTATGGCAATAATTATTTTTAAGTAATTGAGTTTCATCCCCTTTAGTGCAGGTGATGACAGCCCATCTCAAGATCTGTCTTTGTTAGCTATAACAGCGAAGGCTCAAAACAGAGTTTATAATTATCCTTTGTATTTTCTCTCAAGCCGCCAGTTCACTGCTGGTTTAATTTTTGCTTGGACTAGTCAGGTGTAGACAGTGTGAACCAGGAGCGAACTGGTCAACTTTCGCATTACGAGCCAAAAGTCCTTTTATCTCTCGATCACCAGTTCTGTGACCATCGTTTGTGGCTACTTTCACTTACAGAATCGAACCAAGAACGAATCTGGCCGTTAATCGGCTGTTTGATGGTATAGTGGGAATGATCAAGCATAATTGTTTTTATTCTGTTAGATTTCTATGGTACCATCTTAAGTTGTTTTTTTCACAAGAAGAGACCGATACTGGTCGTGAGGTTTAATTATGACTACTACAACAAACTCAACGGCAATTTTGCGCAGACTGACTCTCAGTATTCTATCTTTCACTGGTGACATTATGAACGTGGCTGTGGTCAACCATGAATAGCAGACACTGGTTAAAATTTTTGTCGATCATATGTTCCGCCTAACCACGTCTGAAGATTTCAAACAGATCACAACGCTGTGAGCGTTAAACAAAACGTGGATCAGCAATCTCCACAAGTGGTGCGAATTAACCATATTTCATCTGCCTCCAACACGTGTCGACAAACCTCAATTAGGCTTCACAGATGGCTACCTTCAGAAGAAAGAACGGTCTTTGATTAGCAGCGCACAAAATTCACAACATTAATTTTTTTGGGGTATCTTCATCCATATCTGACAATTACTGAAATTCACATCGTGTAGCTGTGTGCCACTTTCTGCAAGACAAAATTTAACACACTACTAGATTCAGACGATTCTCACGTGGAATCCTTAGTGATCACGTGAAAAATGTTTGTAGTTGTTCAGTCTTTTTCTACTAGTGAACACCTCATGATTTGGTACAGTGATATAAAGGTTAACGGGAGCACGGTAAACCAAAATTCCAGAGGTCACACCTCTCTCAGGTCATTTTATCACTATCCACTTGAGTTGTATTTGTTTTCGATGAAGCTACGTTCCCAATGATAACAAGTATTATCTAAAAACAGTCAGTTAACAACAAAAGACAAAAACAACTTAGTTATTGATAACAACTGCATGTTGGCTAAAGCCTTGTTCATCTTCTCTATAATTCTACAATTTCTATCACTGAAAATTATATTGGGGTAAACGGAATTCGGAAGAGGATACTATCATGAAAACCTGTGCTAGCTTTTGTTTTGAGAGCTCGTATGCGCTACTGTGACGTTTAAAAGGTTTGTCTGAACAGATAACTAGCTTCTCTTTGGAACCAAATAAGTCGATTAAACATCTGATTATTCCAACTAAACAAGCCGGGCGATTTAAAAATATTCACGGATAAATTAATGAGGCCTCAGTAGGGAATCATAGGATCGAGTTACCAGTTTAAAAGTGCACGGTGCACCGATAGGCATGAAAGTAGTCGCGTGAACAAATGGTTCAAAACAGCTAGTAAAATATTATTAAGAATCAAAGTGCCTGGAAATTTTTATTCAAGGTGAGACAGAAATTTAATCTATCCCGGTGGAATAATGCTCGTGATCTTTTGCGTAAACAAAAGATGTTGAAAATGTAAACGTAGGAGAGATGCACGTCTTCAGAATGAATGAACAAGAGAAAATAACTGCTGGTTGACAGAAACAAAAAACTGATCGAAGGCTAAGTGACAAAAATGAGCCCGGAATAAGCAAAAATAACATCAACATATCTGTAGTATCGATCGAATGGTTAGATGACTAGTTTCAAAATGCCAGCGTTATATTTTCCTCATCAATCACTTGAAGTGAGTGCTGGTGTTTAATCTTCTGTCTCATGCATTTGAGTGACTTCTCTTTCATCGTCATATAACTGAGTAATAAGTGTTTACGTTTCTTCTGTTCTCTTTTAAACACATCGGCTTTATCCTGTTTGCGACTATGACTGTTAACAATTGAAGAATATTTGATGAGGAGAAGTCTCATTAGCAGTATGCACCAAACAACTGAAAATAACTTTTGGGAGGTGCAAACATGAAGTAAAGAGTCACACTACACAATGTTTGAGATCGAAGCGCACCTACTCGGCCTGTCATCCCGTGAAACAAATCCGTACGGTAAACAGTCGGTGACTGTTCATTCGATGATGAAACATTTTAGCGAATCCATCTGCGACTGCAACTGAGGTCTGACAGTTGACTTGTCACCCCAAAGAAGAAGACTGGTTTTAACCAGAACTAGCATCCCGTAAGAGTCTTTGGAAGTCCGATGAATTCTCTGCAAGCCATGTCTACCAACGCTTCAGTCTCAAAAATAACCGGCTGTCTCGCGTAAGCCAATCCCGATATGCGGTTGGTGAACGCAGTTTCGGGATAAAATCTCTGTGTTCAGCCTCCGTTATGGCTGTCTCACTAGTTTTAAAAATCCACACTACGGTAAACTGGAAATAATTGTCAGCCCTATGAGTAGGTCAAATCAGCTTCATGGCAATGATTGAGAATAAAGATCATCATATTGCAGTCCCTTCGTGATGTGGTCCTGAAGTTCACTTGTCTAACTATCGGAAATCTGCTGGTAGATCCTCTGGACTACAAGTTCTGGATTATTAAGAACATGAGTCACCATTTTTTAGGTTGTGTTTAGTGGGAGTATAAAGGCACTTGCTATGTGTTGCACATTTCGAAATAAATGTTTGTTGGACTTTGGTTGACACAAAAAGTGCAGTTTTGTGGACGCACTGCAAAGTCGCATGCTTTCTAATATTCCGATCGCACTGTTCCAATGACCTTTACAAAAAATGAGTGCGTTGGCCTACCTCAGAAATACACACCCATTTTCTAACATACCCTGAAAAAAGGGCCCAAATGGAATCACAAATCAACTGTGTCTTCACGGCGAAAGACTACCGGAGGAGGAAGATTTACCAATGACCGCACACCAGCAGCCACGACTGAGCTTGCATATTGATTGTGACTGTCACATCAGAGTTTGGGGATAGCAGACCAGCCTGCATACAAGCATTCATACCTTTGTTTCTCAGAAATATGAGCGGGACTTCGATTGATGCTTACCAGACAGAAGATAGGGCTCAACGTGTTCTGGAAGATTCCGATCTGAGAATGCCTATTCAAAAAGGAGCCGCGAGAGTGTCTGAGTAGTGGAGAAGAGAATAATCTACGAGCATATTGTGCAGAAAAGGGTTTGCCGACAAGGTAATTAGTTGCAGATTATCAAGTGCAACTGTGAATGCCTTCCATGCGGCATGGGTCATCATACCGTCCAATACTTGCATGTTACTGGTACCATACATCACATACAATCCACCTATATCCGTTTTGCAACACTGTGTTGTCAAGTAGGTTTCATTGGGGGAAAGACAAGACGGCTTTCTGAAAGGACCCTCAGACCCATTCAGAACGATTCTGCAGTGGTTCGGAAAAGTGTGCTGCCGTCATCTTCGATTTCTTTCTGAAGATCAGTAGCCACCAAAAGAGGTAGTCGAAGTCATTTACAAGATTAGTTACTTCTTCTGCAGAGCTCCTGGAATGCGACAGTTATCAACGACAGAAGCAATTGCCATTGGACTCTGCAACTCGAGTCTTTGTGCACAGTCTATTGGTGTAAATGTTGGACATCGTCGAGTCCATATATCATTTCAGAAGTGTGTGTCACTGACACATCTATAGCAACGGCGCCACCCTCTTCCAGTAGACCGTGATCTGATATATATATATGTGTGTATATATATTTACATATATATGTACAGGTCGGCAACATTCAGTAACTTGCGTAACTTGGTATGGTTTGCATACACAAGTCGCACAAAATATGGTTATGTTTAAAAACGTGATTGTAACTGCGGTTGTTGGCCGTGAATAAGATATGTGGTTTGATGAAATATGGAATGAGTAGATAACGTTCGTCTCAATCATTTGACAACTGTGAAGCCGATTTGATAGTGAGGTTCGTTTTGCTATATAGTTATAATAAATTCATACAAAGAAATATCCCCAATTTCTTAGAGAAGACTGAAGAAAGGTCTGTCAATTCATGAGAAGGCAACTTACTGAATGTATGAACGGTAGTCAATAGGGGAAACCTATATGTAATTCTCATGAGGAATCGGAAAAATTGTGAACACGCGGAAAACAAAAAACCGGAGTGTAGGCTAAGGGGCAGAAACCTGAGGCACTTTTTGGCACTACCTGTCCACTTCTATTTTCTGTTTCACGAAACAGGATGATAAGATAAAATATTCCATATCTCTGGTATGCCTTATTTTAGCCTATTTTGTGGAATAAAGAAGGATTGCATTGGCGTCATGGTACCTCAAAACACACAACAAAACATTTAATTTTGAGAATGTACGTAATGTACCTATTTATGTGTCTACGACTAGCACGCTTGCTCAGATAAGGTGATGTTCTACATGGTGTGTTTTCTCACAACTAGCCATAAGTTAACTTGAATACTTCACGGTAATCGTGATTGGAAAATTTTAGGAACACCACTATTGTTTCCAGTCAGAACAAGACCGGATAACAAAGAAATATATTTCAGATCACACCCTTTACCCAATCGTTTGCAAAGACAGTCTAGCTATAGGAATTCCATACAAACGTCTCAGCTATATAGAATGTCCCCACAAAACTGTCATCAGTCGTTCATCAAGGCAGGAAGAAGGCATATATTGTGATATGTCAATATTTCCTTTACTTTCATCAGTCGCAAACGCAAAATATATCAGTTGTATATATCATATAGATAAGGACAAACAAAGGCTAGATACGCATACAAGCAAACCAACGACTAGATACGCGTTGAAGAAAGCGACGAGTTTTACTCTTAGTTATTTCAAGGGTGTCTCATACTTCATTTGACAAACCAATGAAAAATCATTAACAACCCCAGCGAAGAGATGTTGGGTTTAGACAGACTTGTTAATCTTTTCCAGACTGGCATCGATATGCGACCATGTTAATCCCACGAGACTGATGTTGTTACTCGGTAATTCCTTCTTAAACAATAGTTTGAAAAACGACGTTGAAAGTTGGCTTGATCGGATATGGATATATATTTTGTTTTTGCTCTGAAGAAGTGGTTAAAAAGAACTCAGTGCTTTAAAAATCGATTGTTCAGGTGAATTTGATCTACCAGTGAATCATAGAGAACCAGACTGTTTGGTTGAACACTCCACACAAATAAAGACTGTTTTCAAATGCAGGTGTAGGATTTTTGTTTCAGCTGCAGCTCATTTAATGAAATCTTATGACTACTGAGTGGCAAAAACACTACATTTTATGTCTATTTGCTTCAGACAACATTTGCGTACAGATTACTTATCAAACAGAATTTAACGGATAATTGATAGAATCCCTGTTTATACATGGGTAAACCAGTGAAAGAACAATCGAAATTAGAACACGTTTCTTCAACAGCACCTACATGCGCCATACTAGAGAAAATGAAAATCCAGTATTGGAATTGCAAGGCATTTAAACTGTTTGCTGTAATCCAATATTCAACGTTGGCAACAGTAGTCTATTCAAGCCAATCTATCCACACAAGTTTGTGATTTGGTATGCTGCATACCATAATTTCACATGCAGGATTACATGTGGTAGAGCTATGTTTGTTAGTCACTTCCTCATTTTCTATATGCACTCACGCACGTACACGCAATGAGTGTTTAACAGCTATGTATGATGCGATTTGGTAGAATATACTTTTGATAAAAATCAACCATCTAATTACAACTTTCAGCAAGTTGTTAGTGAGAACAGACAAGCTAATCGCATACAGTTTTAACAGACGGATTTTATTTTTCAGTGTTGATTGTAGTAGGTCGAGTTAAACAAGACTGTACGCAATTTTGTATACTTGACTAGACCAGAACGACACAAATATGACTCTAATGTCTCGTGCTATAAACTGGGGAAAACGTTTACTAATATGCTGACATAAGTAGTAGTTCAAAATTACTTAGGAAGGAAGGCTACTTTCAAACGAGCACCGTCTACTGTTAGTTCAAATAGTTAGATTTATTTAGATCGGCTAAAGAGAAGCGTGATCATTGCGGTTTATGTTACCAATGTCAATTACAAGAACTGTTTAGAGGTGAAAGGTGAAAACGATAACGAGACGCCAAATATACAAAAGTAACTATCCAGCGCACTAAATCCGCATCATCATGTCAGACGTAATAAAATACGGGTCGCAATCACTCATTATTAGCATAGATAATAATGTCTGGTTTCGCGCTCGAGGACAGACAGACTGCTGAGGCAAAAGTTGCTTGATTCCATATTGTATTATCAAGAGATGTGGTGAATATTTTGCGTTAGCGATTAGGGAAACTGTGAATCTATGTGGCAGCTACGTATCTACCGGAGGTATCTGTCAGTAAATTTGTTTGCACCGTCGATAAAACGGCTGATACAGGTAAATCAAAAGCAAACAGTGATGTTTACTGTTTTTCACTTGTCTAAAATAACATCATGCACGTAAACTGAAGTCCATCCAAATAAGAGCTGTCTTTACTTGCTGCTGCTCCGTTGTTAACAGAAAAAATTATTGCTTATACTAAACAGTGGAAGCATTTATGTTCTTCACAAGTAAGAATGTTAGGCATTTTGAGAACAGTTCTCTTCCTATCGGAATCAAGTGCTTCTTATTATTTTTTATAACAAATCTAATTAATTTCTGACTAATCCTTGCTCAACCCGGTTTTTGAATTTGGGCAACATGACGTACATGTGCCGTTACCTGTTAGACTGCTTTGGTTAAATTCTGCTGCGCGGTAGTTTTTGCATATACCATGAGATTGATAATAGATCGTCATTTGGATTCTTCCATCTTCTGACACATTTGCTCAGTGGTAGGATTTGTACACCCTTGAAGTAGGGTAACTGAAGGTTTATTAATCTCGAGCACTTATCTGAAACAGTTTAATGAAATTGATCATTCGTAGGTGTAACGTGCGATCAAAATCAACAAGCGCACACAAGTTGAATTTAAATTGTGTAACGGAGCGTGCTGTTGTGTTGTCAGCGCAGTTTTAGTTTTCGATTATGTAAGTCATGTACATGGCTTACTGGGCCTTTGGCTCATGTTTGTTTGTGTTGCTTCCTTTCCACAGAACTTGTCGTAACCCCTGCTCTCGAAGAACGCTGTCTCCCGGTGTCTCCACGTTGCCCC
This sequence comes from Paragonimus skrjabini miyazakii, assembly GCA_014338405.1. Taxonomy (NCBI): domain Eukaryota; kingdom Metazoa; phylum Platyhelminthes; class Trematoda; order Plagiorchiida; family Troglotrematidae; genus Paragonimus; species Paragonimus skrjabini miyazakii. The sequence goes on along the minus strand of JTDE01014691.1, from coordinate 23,286 downwards.
ATATTCGGTCCGCGAGTGTAACGGACAGTCCGAGTGAAGACGGCTGGCTTGTATGTTACATTTTGACGACCCTGCCAAGATGCAATAAAGTGGCGCTAGGAAAAAAGAGATGTCATTGTAATAAAAGGAGTGCCGTCAAAAAAAGAGGTACCGAGAAAAAAAGCATCGGAATCCGAAAAATGTGTCAAAATAAAAATAGGTGTAAAAAGGAGAATTTCCAAGTAAGTGGGCGGAGGGCCCACAGGCATTCTATGTTCCCTGGCTACATGAGTACCAGCCGGCTTGTAGAAGATTTTGAGCACTGAGGACAGTGCTCAACGAAGAAGGGAGTTGTGTAACGTGCAGTGGAAACCAGCAAGCGCGCACAGGTTGAATTTAAATTGTGTAACGGAGCGTGCTGATGTGTTCTCGGCGCCGTTTTAGTTTTCGTCTATGTAAGTCGTGCACCTGACTTACTGGGCCTTTGGCTCATGCTTGTTTGTGTTGTTTTCTTGTAGAGGACAGTTGACGGAACCTCCTACTTCAGAATAACGGTGTCCCCTGTTGTCTCCACGTGACCCCAAGATTGGTCCGCAGGCGTAACGGACAGCCTGAGTGAAGACAGCCGGCTTGTATGTTACATAGGTCCAAAAACCGCCATGATTAGTGTTGACATACAAATTACACACCCGGATGTTTACTGAGACCATCAATAATGGATACCACCTATTCACTTTTTCAAGTAAACGACGGTCATGGCTTATTCTGGTCTTTGCCCAAAATTACATGCTTATTCATTCTTAAACAACTGACAGTGATGCTCATTGTTTTGGGGGCTATGAATTCCGCACTGACAATGCATTGTTGAAGAAGCACACAGTGGTAGTTGGCATTGGTCGATTACCTCATATCTCACATCCAACGCAAGCTGCCCTCACTAGCAAGCGGGCGCACATGTGTCCTGCCTGAACACTCGTTGGGTTAGATTGAATAAGGCCATTTGTTATTTCAGTCTTTTTTTTCTCTACAGCACGGGACGTTTAACTCAGTTTGCTGAGACCACTCATTTGGCTCATCATCACTTCACTCGGCTAGACGTAACTCAACAGACTTTACAATGCTAACCGTCCAACATCAACATTTAACAAACGAAATGAGCGGGCAATGCCTGTCAGGTTGGGGATCTCCTGATCGTTCAAATCAATGCTTAACAACACCGCACTCTCTGAACATCACAATGTGAAGCGTACACAGTAAGTTTCGACACATGACGGCATATTTCAATGACGTTCAGCACTCTACTTAACCTATCGTCGTACATTATCAGTACTATAATTAGATTTTATTTCTCACCTGATATATAGACTTAACACGGGATTACTGTTTTTTACTTGACTACATTCATCTTAACAGCTTGTGACATTGTGATTGCCTTGGTCGTTCATGCTCTCACTATATAGTTACTAGTGAAATTCAGTGACAACTTCACCAAAGATAAAGTGATGGTGATCAGCAGACACTACAGAAACCCTTGCACTCAATGACCGTATGACAACGGGGATGTTTTCAGTCTAAGAAAATACTGTACTTACGTTTTAATTCAGATTAACGTTTAAATGAAAAGTGACGCGTGATGTGTGCCGTTGAGAATGCAACAAGATTTTCAGCACTTGTAGGCAGCAATAGAAAGGAATGTTCAACCAGGGAACTGAAGGTCATGGATTAGCATGACCCTGAACATGTTTGTATTCGCTTGCAAATTGTAGAGCTTTTGTAGTAGGCTTTCCAGGAACCATTAGTGTTATATTGCGTGATCTCCATTCGAATTGTTTCTGCTTTATCCCCTACAAAACATACTGTAGGAGTGACAATCTCAATTTGTGCAACAATTCGGCAGGTACGGACAGGCTTCTATCGAGTTGTATAAAAATCGACCAATTCTCCCAAAGCAGTGTCATAGTAATAGAAAGTCATTCTGAAGTGCTTGAAAAGTCAGCTTTGATTTGTTTGATACTCTGGCGAGTTACTGGGATATGTTAGGGTTCATCAGAGTAGAAAAACAAATATTGACATATGTCAACCTTTCTTTAACTCTCATCATTCGTAAACGCAAACCATGCAGGTAATATATGACAGATACATAAAGATGGACACGATAGAGACACGTATACATTCATACCAAACACTGTCATCAACATCAAGGAAACTTGATGAGTTGCATTAATAACTTTTGGGTGCAGAAGCCGGCTGGCAAGTTTGGACCAACACGGATTCAATAGCTCCGGATGTTGATGACATAATCTTGACGCACTGATGAGGTTGTTAAAAAAAACTCCTTATTTCCAATAAAGAAGTTGTTCGCACACAGAACGCATCTCATCCTCTTCTATAATTGTGTGGTTTTATTCAATCAAAAGTTTCGGATGCTCTGTCTAAAAACGTTTTTGCACCTACCTTTGAAATTCATTTTGACGGCAATTTGAACTCTTTTCTCGAATTTCTTTCTCAAGCGTTAGTTGTAATCTGATTCAACATCACCTGCTGTTTTGGTTAGCTAATTCTCTTTCACTCTCGTCCATTTTGGGAGTTGTGTAAATGAGGTCGGGGAAAATCCACACATGTTCGAAACAAACATCAACACCGACAATTCGTCGATGTCCTCGGGCTTTCCGCATTTTCGAATGAATATTTTCTACACCGTGTCGAGACAATCGTCATTAAGGGAAAAAACATCGTTTTCCTCAACCGGGACGCTGCTTGATTTGATATTTGCGTTGTAAAGCTCATTGTGCCCCTGAAACTAGTCCAGATGCTTTGAACTGATGTTGTTGAACGTGGACTGATTAGATTTTTCTAACTTACACACAAAGCTTACGCATGACTGTAAATTTCACATTGGAGTGAACTTTTGTGTAGTTTGCCTCGGAAATGATCATTAGAACTTGCTTGTCATTCTAGCAGTTATGAAGCAGTAAAGCGCAGTCTTGTGCGAACTAAAATAGCCCCTGTGTTACCTGTGTACCTGTGTTATCAACCACAAAGGTGAAAGGATTATATTCAATTATTCAACTGGAATCAATTTCATTTAAACCTCTGTACCTTTAGCTCTATGTTAACGAAGAGACATATGGACTGGACGGTACTGCACTGTACATAAGCATTTCCCCTACTGTATATCTTAATGGCATAGAAAAACTGAGTGATCTACCACGTCAACGGTTATCAACTAGAATCATGATGATATCGATGTACTTACGAGTAATGGGAATCATGATTCCAAAGTGGACATCTCTGCACAGTAGACGGTTCTTCCATTCCCTAAAATGGGTTTTTCCCGTCAATATTAATATGTATTAGATGAGAAGAATAGGAAGGTGACTGTATGATGATTACAGGAGTTTGCACTTTGAGCCGGTTGTTCAGGTCCCCCCCCTCCAGCGAAAGTAGAATGTTCATCACTATATCCAAGCACTTCGCTTAACCTCCCAAGTTTTACTTCAATACATTAGTGAATATATGTTGTAATATCAGAAGAGTCTTAGGATGCCCGAGACCCAAGGGATCAATTTGGTGCAATATGCTGAACGGCTAACAGCCTGGATACTAATTTGATAGAAAATCACTTGGACCTATAGGTGGATATCGTCTATTACAATGACCAGAATTCACAGCCGTGGGAGCAACTAAAAATCTACTTTCCTATTCTTGAAGTGACGTAATCGGAGAAGAGTTGAACGGTCTCCTTAATTTCACGATGAAACATGTAAGAAGTTACGAAAATGAATGTCACACTTTTAAACTGTAATAAACACCTAACATATTAATAACTGTTGAACAGCCCCTTCGTTCACATTGCAACTAGTTCACATTACTTTCCATCTTTGTATCGGTTAGTGCAATATAGAGGTGAATAAAATTAAACAATAGACGACAGTCAAATCAAGTTGGTAGGTTTAAACACGATGTGGAATAGTTGAATCTGTTGTACTCAGACATTGAAATTTTAAAAAATCTAAAAGCATCTGACTATTGATTGTGCAGTGTCAAGACTCAGACACACGACCAACGGTAAAGGTGCATGGTTCACTTTCAACTTTCACCACAACAAATGGTGCATCATATAACCATTGGATGGGCACGGTCTCTTGATATAGGTCACGTGATCCTTCAGGTTAATGATGAACTGGCCATACTCACTTACTGCATTTCGAACTTCAGATAGCAACCATGACTTTTTAACAGTTTCAGCTAATCTTTATTGTTTGTTTGTAGTTTCGAAATATAATCTTTGACCACATTTAATGTGCCATTTGACTGTTCTGTTTTGGTCTTTGACCATGAAGAAGTCGAGGTGACCCATTCTGAGAACTTCTTAGCCATGCAGAAGGTCATCAGATATTACCGGTTTCATTTAAGCAACTCACTTCACGCAGCCCATGTAACCATTTCGTTCAAAGACAACAGTGCCTTGGCGAACAAGTTTACTATTACAATTTTCCCGTTAGCAAGATTAATCACTGGGCACCGCTCATTAGACAGTCATATCAATTCCGGTTTGAAAACAGTATTAGGTATGTTGGTGATATTGGAGCGTTACTTGCATAAGAAAGAAACGAGAAGGAGTAAAATGACTGAACAATGGTGTGACTTGAAAAAATAACCATAAAAATTTGCGGCCATATTTTTCCAGTATGATATGCAACAGTACATATATTCAGGCATCGTTCAATTAACTTAATTGTTAGTGTTCCAGCGGAAAAAATCTGGAATTCGGCCGGTCTCGAACCAACGACGGAAGCGCTATGACCAGACTTGGCAACTGCACTACCAAATTAGTTACCAAGCCACGCCGGGATGTCAGAGTCTTCGCATTCGACCTGATTATCCACCCAATCCACTATCATCTGAAACCCATTAAATGATCTAGCAGAGTGAACGTCCTAGTAGGATTTCCCAAAAGTTCACGCTAGAATATACCACTGCCACTGGTGAGCATCAAAATCGTACTCTTGATAAATGACGTTGGTGGATTCCACCATGAACTTTCGAGAAATCTTGCTTAGACAGTCCATCTACTGGATCATTTGATGGATTCCACATGATACATTGAATTGTATAGATAGTTAGACCTAACTGTGAAATATCTGACTTTCCGACTTAGCCTTAGCTCTGACACTCGTTCAGACAGTTGACCTACTATTAAGGTTAAAACCATAGGTGAATGGTAAAGACAGTGAAAGAACGTAGAAAGCCATGGGTAAGTTAGTGGATTTTATCGAGTGGACGCTGTAATATCTGATTGTCCTTGGTATCTATCTTTAGCAGTGGACCCAAAGTGTCGTCTTTAATTATATTGAAAAAAATACGACATCCGTGAAATGAAACGTTGGCTCCTCTATCGATATCGAGTCCCTATCGATCGACCTCAAACGTTCAAACGAGCACAGACTATGATGCACCGCATTCCACCCGGTCAATGGTGGTATTCTCAACCGACAAAATAAACCAATTTCATTTGAATAGGTGATTAAATCCACACCTTCTTATCTCTTGTTTGCTTCCACAATTCACTTGAGCTGGCATCGAAAAGCATGAAATTGACGTCATTTCCCCAACAGCACAACCATCTTGTCCTGCAAGTTTTGTGACTTAATGAGTATATCCTTTTGTACTTTCTCACATTTAAATATTTTGTTATACTAACCAAAGATTTGATTAACCAGTCTGTTAATAGTAATATACTTTACCCAAGACTAGCAAGAGTTCATTGATACGTAATTATTCGTGTACGAATAAAATTTTCATGACATTCTCCAGCACTCTATCGCCTAACCTGTTTACCTGCTAGTCGTGAACACAGGGTTCTTAACAGACTATCAACAACACTTCACAACTAGGAAAATGATGAAGTTTATAAGACAGTGGGGTGGACAACTGGACTGAAAACTCACTTTGTTATTAAAGTGGAAAACTTGTTTTCGAAACCCTGGACGTTGTATACCCTGGGCAAAAATATGCAAACTCACTGTTACGGGAAACATAATGGTTTATCTGTCTGTGGGATTGTGCTGTTCAGTGGGAAGTTAATGATAGAATTTCGTTCATAGATCATGAAGGTTGAAAACCAAATTATCCGTTCACTTATAGACCTAGTTCGTTAATTTTTCCATTTACGAATACGTATGAGCTTCTGGTGAATTGCCCACAAGGGGAAAACAAGGCGGCTTGGAACGGGATTACGATTAATTTGTCCGAAGCCGATCATATGGGAAACTTGCTCTTGATAAACTCTGATTTGCGTATCTCCCAGAACGAGATTACATTCAGTAAAGCAAAGCAGACTGTCTGCATGAAATAGTTATGAACACTGGACAACTTGTGTACTTAGTTTCTTGAGCTGTTGTGCTTCCTTTCGCTCATAGACTTGCTTTGATGGAACGAAAGTTTTTGTTTCCCAGCATGTATTGACAGTGGCAATTCGCGGGCTGCAATATTGGTTTTAGGAATGGGAAGCTGTATTGTGTACTTTCCAAGTTCAGTCTTCGGACAGTTGCATTGAGTCGGCTTGGACGCTTACACCGTTTTACCCAGTCCATTACCACAAGTTGAAATAAAGGATGTAGCTTCGATAATTCCTTAATACAAATTGTCTGACCATCACAAAACTTCTGTTCTCTATTCAAACTTTCTGCTTTCGTTAAATGACCTTATTACGTAGTCTTTCTATTCGATCATATCAACCAGAATAAAATTAACCCGTCTTTTCATATTCAGATTTGCGAATAAAACATTTTCCAGTTTCAAACCAACGTGGTCTTCTGGGGATACTCTCTACGCTTTCCTTGCTGATCTCCTCCAGTCAGTTGATTACAATTGTGTTTCCGAAAGCTAGAATTTGTCACGTCAGGTTAATAGTTTACCTCATGCATCTTAGGAGTAGGTTCTTCACTCTTTACTCTGTCACTTCTTCTGTGAATGATAGACAAGGAACTCAACAAACTTGAGTTACACGAATATAATGAGCATAGCAAACCCACAGTTTTACTTAATCCAGCAAGTTCTTCAACATTTCAGTGAGTTGCTACAAACAGTTTTAATGATTAAATCCACTGATTCAATTTTGTGGTTTGAACATGAATGAGAAAGTTACGATTTCTTTAAGATAACGAATGAACTAGGGAACAGTAGTGAACGGAATAATATCGGGTGCATTAGCTCAAGTATTCATAGCAAAATGTAGTTTTAGATGTAACAATATTCTAAGAGATATTTAAATTTGAAAGATGAATCTTAGTTGGAATATTTCCGTTTCAAAACAGTGAGGAACACAAACTCAACAGAAATTCATGGCAAGTGACAAGTAAGCAATGCAACCGGTCGAGAGCACATAAGCGATAACGGGTCAACTAGGTGTTCTAAACTGATGAAAAATGTTGCACGCAGGCTAGTGTCCTCGGTGACGAATGTAAAGTTTGCATGACGTGACAACGTCAGATTGTCACTTAAAATATATGATGAATAGATATATTACTTATTTGAAGAAATGAGGTGACGTTTGAGAGCCCCCCAAAATGTTCACTTCCATTGGCAAAAACGGTCGATTGATATATTTGAAGCTGCAAAAAAGTGAACTGTGCTGCACTAACCAACCTGACAGTTTGAACCAAATATTCGACAATGCGAGCGGAAAAATGATCTAGGTGTTTGGTGTTTAAGATTGAGCGCAAACCCATTGTTAGGTTCATGACTCCAATAAGACATTTCGAGATGTAGGTGGCCATTTCAAAGTGACATTTGGATAATAATTTGGGAGATAGATTGAAGGGTCGTTGAGTTACAGGGGTCAAATATACCAAGTTAGAAAATAAATCGCTTTAAAGTCGACTGGTTATTTGCAGAGGTCAGGTGAATCCTAGGGTGAAACATATTGTAGGGGAGCCTGGAACATCCCAAATTAAATGAAGTGTGTTATAAAAATCGTCGAAATAAATCAGTTCCCGACTCAAAACGGTCCAACTACAGAAACTGTAATTCATGCGTCATGCGGTGGGTTCCACGGGCGATTTTCTTTCATCGATTTCGTTATACTGTTCGTCCTGATTGCGGTGATATGGCTCATACTGTAAGGTGCGCAGGCGGTACAACTGTTACCTCACGGAACACCATTCACAGCATCCGGAGAATTCCGGCTGTTGTGAAGACACAGAATAAATAATCTCGAGTTGGACTTATTGGATAAATGTGAATTTCAAGTGTGGGATATTGGCGAAATGACAGATTTGGATCTCCTGATTTTTGTAGTTAGTCCGCTAACCATAGGACTACAGGATCTCAGATAATTAAAGACCCAAAAACCTTCTTGAAAGTTCATGCCTCGAGTACTAATCAGAATGAGTTTTGCATTTCAAACTCGATTTGTCGTAGAAGGAACAGGCTTAGTGCAACGTACTTCGACCAACTGATGATAGTTAGACTTCCTACACTTTCTAACAGAAGTTTTTAAGTCTTTACTAGAAAATCGAAATGTGAAGGTTATCGTGCGTATTTGCCACTTGGACAATTGTAGCGATAACAGCAGACAGTACAGCGCCATCAGCTAGCAGTCGTTATCGTGTTACTGTTGATCGATATGCTATTTAGAGTTCAGTTCATAGTTATATTACAGGCGCCACAGGACAGTTACAGAGCCAATAGACTGTGAATCGATTTCCACCCGAAGATGTGTCGGTTTGAATCTAACCTTTAAACGCATATCAGACGCTGTTACTTGAATTTAATACGTGATCGTTAACGGCAAACAACACTGTTATCAGACGTAGTTGGTGACCTACTGACGTTGGAAGTGACAGACACAGCCACGGAAAGCAAAATATATGGATTACTCGGAAGGGAAACTTTGGGTTTAACATCCGAGAACCGCCTAAACACCGTTAACAACAGCACACTGATATTCAGCACTCAAGAGAAGTCAATGTACTGATCGAAAGCTCCGCCAACTTCAAGGAACAGTAAGACGTTTTCCCGTTGAACCTGTCATCCACCAGTCTATTTTCTCAAATTCTTTGTTTAAAAAGTTTTGCTAACAGCCAAGAGAGACTAAAAACAATTATGCTGATCGTACTTGGCTGTTTAACCCCTGTAAACGCAATTCCCCCGAATGTGGTAAGGTTGCGCTCAGTTCACGTTTGAAACCAAAACGGAACTGTCCAAATGTGGTTTTGTAGTGGATTCTAACAGAATTTGTCCGAAAAGCAAAATCAACCCTGTGTACCGCTCATTATGGCTAAAAGCATACGACTATCATACCCTGAATACTCTGTAAAAATGTGCACGTTGATATATTAGTGTCTACTGTTTATTGCTCTCACTTGATTACATTTACGAAACCAAATAAACCTTTTCAAAGCTATGATGCTGTTGTATGTTGGCTGCACAATTAAGAGGTAAAAATTAGCCTATTCAGCCAACTGGCAGGCTGACGACGTGGAACCGAATCCCGTCAAAATCGGCCTTTGTGTTCATCAGTTGGTTTACTTGTGAAAGATGACCTTTGCCCAAAGTGCCATTTGAGCAAATTTAACCTATTCCTCCGCATGCTAAAAACGTGTACTCAATGCACGTCATAATCTGAATTTTGCATATGATCAAACTAGATTAATAATGGAGTTTGCCAGTATATATAATACTTGTTTTCTGATTTAGTTCGACAACTCTTTACTATAATAAAACAGTTTTTGTAACGCAGTTCGGCTGTGAACATTTGAATAGTACGCTGGTGGAACATTCTAGTCGACCAAGCAAAACAATAGTTGTATCAGCTTCACTAGTGACTACCTTGCACATTCAAACATCAAGTAGTACTGGTGACTGTGAATAACATAGCTGGTGCATTCACTTAGAAATAATCTTTACTAATAAACGGGACAGGACTATATGTACCATTCAACCCGTATGCATACATAGAATTCAGGAAATTTGTCTAGACTTGTTGCACGTTTAGTTAAACATCCCAATTTTTAGTTAGAGTAAAGAAAGAAGCTTGTTTTAGACAATGGTTACTTTTTGCCTTCCTTGCATGGTCTTTGGTTAATGTGAGTTATTCAACTATTCATCAGCTTCCGTTCGATCGAATGCAATTTTCTTCTCTTCAGGTAAGCGAACAAAATTCCGTCGAGCGGTTTACTCACTGGCAAACTTGAAGACATTTGGAAATTGGTCGTACTGTGAAAAATGAACTGGTCAGTCATAATTTTATCTTGAAAAGCTGAATATAAAAAGCTCATGTGGTACATCTAGGATGAATGTCCACTAACGGCATCAGGGTTTCAAAATTACAAAGTTATGCCGGGTAAGTCGATTTCTGATCTGCTTTCAGGAGAACTAAAATAAGTGAGTTGAACTGGTTGCATAACTTTGTTAACGGCTAGAGAAGGAAGCACATTGCCGAGTTATTCTAAAGGAAGTAACGAAGGGTTGGTGCTTTCGTCTCCATCATACTTGTACCGGCTGGGTGTCATCATATCAGATTCCAAAGATCAGAATACCTGGGTAAGTTGTTAACTGCTTGTCTACTCAAGTACAGTTTGTCCAGACACGCTATATTGTGGAAGGCTAACATGAAAATCAGTCACCGATGTTTAGCAAAGTCAAGCGAGCAAGCTGGATGTGATTGTCATGTACATTTCATACCTGGCTAATACCAGCTACGTTCCGCTAACTGCTAATGAATAGCTGATCCATGCAGCTTGCGTGCTGATTTCTACCTCATTCGCTTCTCCCAAAAATGCATGCAGTGATCTGACCAATATTACTGAAGTAAGCTAGGTGGTCAAAATATTTATGGACAGCGTGTTTGTTATCAATTCCGCAATCATTGTTCCAAATCATGGGCTTCACTGATTGTGTGCCAGGGGAGATTAAGTGTCCGCACGAACTTTTTCTGAGCACAGGGGTCAGGGTTGTGTAGTCGAATCCTAATGGCCTCGGCAACGGTCAACAATCAGAATCTCACCATTTTTGATCTATTTCATGGCAATCGGTAGACAATCTGAAAAGCGTCCTTCTTACTGACAGAATGATTAGAGTCAGTCAAATGAGCAACAGTCGCGCTTGAAACCGTTTCAATAACACCACTATTCAACCCTATCAGGATGATGTTCACGCACTCTGTCAGACAATCGCCTTGTATTACGACCAGTGTATGATGATCGACACGAGCAAACAAATGAGTACACAAAATAGCTGGTTGTAGAACATGAAAGTTTGTCTTTGAGTTGTGACATGATAATGGGTGCTGAACGGAAACTCACGCACAGTTGAGCGGCAAGGTAGGTTGTTTCGACTGATATTTTGAGCTTTCTTGAGATGACTTCGGCCATGGGATCACCCTTGAAAAGAAGACTGATAAACGCAAGTTTCTTATTCACAGAAGATGACTTAAGTTTTGACTCTATTGCCTGCACCGTCTTCTGAATGAAACGTATTGGGTAGCCATTCTGTATGAGCACTTTTTGTAGAAAGTCTAGCTCAGCTTGTAAAGTTCACCCAGGAGTCCGAAAGCAATGGTCAGATAATTTTTTTGGACGTTGGCGTAGTAAGAAGAGAGAATGGTTCGATTCAAGGGAATGTCTACAGAAAACAAACTTGGAGTGGCCAGTACACTTCGACAGTTTCGTTCCGCTAAATCAAAAACGAAACCTCATACGATATCTGAAGAGTAGGGCGTTAAGGATCTGCACCCCTAACACAACCAGTAGTGTGACGAACAAACCTAAGAGCGTAACTGTTTTTTCTCTGGCTGTTCCCAGTCGGACTACATTACATGGTTGAGTCTGGAAATACGGTAATCCTAGTCAGTACAGCCCCATTGATTGAAACGGTACAAAAGACTGACCTACATACCAAGGTGGTAGATAAGGTCAGTTGGACATATACAGAATACATAATACAAGTTTATTCACAATCCTTAGAGTACATTGTGTACAAAACAGATAACAGTCATTTGCTCTCAGCTCGGCACTCAGGTAAGCATTTTTATGCGTTCACGTTAGAACTTCTCATCCACTATGAAGTTAAACTACCATCCACGTGCTCATGAAGCCAGTGAATTGACTGTTAACCAATCTACAGTACTCGCAAGCCATAGACAACTAATCACATCCACAATTTATCCAAAGTTCTGTATGCTCAACATACAGGTTGCCAACATGTTGATTCAGTTAGATGCAAGCAGTAGCTCCTCGATCAGCACTTTGTATGTTGTACTTACTCAATTGCTTGCGTAATATGAGTACTGTTCAGACTAAAGTCACCAGCCATTCGTCATTAATTGAACCAGAAGCTTCTAAAAGCGAACACCTTTGAAAGCAGTTAGTATCAGTTAACTCATACGGGTATAACGTGAAAAGTAGGCACATCTGATGTGTGCCAACTGATAGCTATTTATCTAGTAATCTGTTAGTGATATCACCGTTCAATACTTAACATCGACTGATTACATAAGGTCTGCACCTTAACGCTTATTCATTCCGTGATTAGATCATGCTATTCAGTACAATTCCACAGCGTTCATAATACTGACTGTCAAAAACCGATTTTTGGCGTCCAACTTGAATGTGAAAGTTGTAATTCATAAGACGAAATTTAACCTTAAAAACACTAGTAGATTAGGTACACGGGTGGCTGGGCATTCAGTGATGTGAGATTTTGAAATAGAACAGACCATCATACATTTAAAGGTGATGGTGAATCTATCCATGCATGTGCTGCTATTTATTCAGATGCAAGGTGCATGTTGACCTTGTTGAGTCACACTGTCATTAACCAGAGCTTAAGATGAGAATATGTACTATTGGTATTTTTTAGCCGGAGTGATCAGATGTGTCAAACAAGTAATACTCTGACTGATCGCCATGTCCTCATACAGCAAAACCAGCGATATCCACGACTAACTCAAACTGAATGTGTAGCTCATTTCTTGTCTATTTTTCTGCGGTACTAGAAGAAGAGTGTCTAACTAGTTAGAGGAGGAAAAGATACGGCGAATTTGTTTGAAATTAAAATTGTCGACGGATTTACAGTACTCAGAAAAGATCACACGGCTGATTGGTGGCGAAAGTGGAACAAACCACATATGAACGATCAATGAGTGTAGAACGATAGCGACAATTCAGAGTCGGTTAAACAGAATTATCTGTAACCAACACTTTCTTACATTCTGTGTGTGTGTGTGTAATGTGCTTGTGTGAATTATTCTAGTTTAACGATCAAAACCACTCCATTCCATTTTTTAACGAGGAGAAAGATTAATTTTCACGAACCCTTCAAAACTTAGAACACAATGTCAGATAGGACAGATTTCATAATACAATCAGTGAAACGTCTGAGAATAATTGTGAGATCAAATTCAACAGCCATCTTCTGGACCAAAATTACACGATATCAGTGTTATTTTGTTTCGCCCCAGAAGCTATCCACCTTGTGAAATTTACACCAGACTTACTGGCTTCAAACGCAAGTTTCGTGGAGAATACTACTCATCTTAGTTTTCTCTAAAAAAATTTCCTTTTGCGTACATTTTACTCGTTAGGCAGTCCCATATATCTTCTATGAGGATCATATAAAGATTACGTGCAAGTCATTCGAGGCAATGAATATTGTGGTGCTAACAAACGATTTCAAAATACGAACTACTTGATTACTGTGTCCCATATCTTAAGAAATAGTCAAAATGTAGGAAAATTTTATTCGATTCTGAAATATGATCAAAGTACGTTTGCTTGTACTGATACATTCATCATAACAAGTGCAACTGAGCTGAACAGAAACTTCAGAGTGTGAGTCGGCGGAAGGAGAGTTCGGATGCTATCATACTAAGTGCCACTTCCGCCTTATAGAAAACGATACAACTTTCAAGTTTTACAAGTCGATACTGATACCGCCACCAATCGGGATGTATGCATAACTCGTCGCTTAAATTAGGCGGAACACAATGTTACACGGACTGATCATTGAAAAGATGTCATCACTAGTCGTAAAGTAGTTTATCTTGAAAGATCCTGATGGTTGGCGTGCAACTGGTACGAGATAGGAAGGATAAGATTTATTTACTCGCAAATAAACAAAGTTAAAATAGAATCTCAACGTGATATTTGGTGGTTGATAAACAAATCGGAGGCGCAGTTATTCCAGTACCCGGTGGAATATCTCAACGCAGTAGTAAGATATAACCAAATATATCCTTGACTACTCATCAGTAACATAGCCAAAAGCCCACAACCAGTGGATTGCGGACAACATGGGCAACCGGACAAACGACTGCTCAACGAGGTCGGACCAACGGACGATAAAAGGATTGACCACGCACAAAAAGCAGGCAGAATTGCATATAACGTCTGAGTTGGAACCGCGGTTGCGTTGTGGACTGGAATTCCGGTTCATAAACACGAGCACACGCTTGGCGTGAGAATGCACAAGTTGGACATTGCAGATCGTGTTTTATTGAGTGATTTTTCGCTGCACTGATACCCATCCTAAACACAAGGCGATGAAGCTGCCGTGGCGAAACCCACTCGCGGATGGAGACGTGGAAGAGTGACTGTCAGAATTTGAGGCGATTGCAGCGTGCAACGGACAAAAAGGCGAGGCACCATTTTTGACAGCACTGGAAATACTACTCATCCGACGGGCAAAGAGGAAGAGACGAAGAAATACGGGTAGCACTAATTCATGGGTTTACTGACGAACAAGACCGGCGCTGAGCATTGGATCATTTCCGTGTCGCCGAGTTTTGCGACAGTCAAGTCCCCCTGGTTTACTATCAACATTTAGTACGGCAGTTAACCTTAGATTTGTCGCGAGCGGACGAAAAAACAGGATTTAGTCGGTGGGAGAGTGACTCCCACAGTGTTAGTCGCTACAACTTCGGTAGGAGGTTCGGTTGATCGAGTCTTGTGGAATCACAAATATCGAAAGGCCGGTTGAAATTGCGCAGCGTCTACTCGTATGGACGGAAGTTGGACGGCTTGGAGTCTGTGATCTCGGGAAGAGAGTGAAGCTACTGAAGAAGGCAGTGGGGAGTTTGAGGACGTGTCCAGAACAAAGGAGATTGCAAACTGGAAAGTTGTGTGAGCAACCACACCGTGATCGTTGCTTTGTTTGTTACGTGGTGGAACATTTTACTGGCCATTGCTCTGACACGCGATTTTCTTCCTGCTTTTCTTTGGTACCGAGTTGTTATGAGGGCGTTCCACGAGTAAAGGTGCCGTTTGAAATAAGAAAACAAATCGCGTTAATAGACAGGGGGACAGGGGCATCAATTACAAGCAGAGTTGAGAAATTACTCATTAGTTCCGGTAACTGGAATGTAGTCGCGGCTGAAGGGACGGCGTTGAAAGTAATGAGGACTAGGAACGCTGAATTCCACATAGGTGGTACCAAGCTACGACACGCGATGTTGATAACTGACAAGGTGAAAGAAACGGCATTAGGTGCCGATCTGGCATATCAGCTGAAGGAACCGTAGACCTGGAGAAGAACGAGCTGTGTGTCGACGATAATGGCGTGAACATCTTTGACGAAGAGACGAAGGGGCTTTGCCGAGTGGGTAGGGTCGCTACGAAATCTCCAACAGAATGTTCATTTCTAGCCATCAAGCGGTGTGTTGATGAGTTTGGTCATCTATTTACTAATGTGGATGACCAGCAGGGACTCTGAACATGGATTGAACATTCGATAGGCTTTGGGTCGGGCGCGGACTGCAGTCCAGTACACCGGAGGACACCATTCAAGTTGATTCCAGAAGTGGAAAGTTAGCTGAAGGAGATGCTAAAGAATGGAATAATCCAATACACGAACAGTCCATTTTCGTCACCGGTCCTTTTGACTGGGAACTCGGATGGATCCTACCGATTTTGTGCCTTTTCCAGAGGGCTGGACCGAGTGACAATGAGAGACGCGTTCCCGACGCCCCAAATGGAACAGACCTTTGTACACCAGCACGAAGCCAAAATAATACACCTCACAGACGCGTTGCGGTTACTGGCAACCATCAATGGCACGGAAATATGAAGAGAAAACCGCCTTTTGTGTGAACGGACCGCAATACGAACTCTTTAGGATGCTGGTTAGCTTTCGCAATGTCCCAAATACCTTCAGTCTTCTCCTGTCTCACATTCTGAAGGATCAGGAAGGATTAACTCAGCATAGGTGTAATATAGTTATATTCCCCGATACGTTGTCGAAACACGAGAAAAAGCTGTGTTCATTGTAACAATGAATCAACGCAGCCGACCTGAAATTGAGCAACAAAAATGCCAATTCGGCCGTAGTAGAATCGTCCGCTTGGAACACGATTTGCAAAGGAACAATCTAACCAACGGCAGAGAAACTGACAATCATCAACAGTTTCCCGAAACCAAAATCGCTAGGTGCACATCTTTCAACTCACATGCTTTTGCACATTTGTTTCTGACCTTGCGCAAGAAGAACTTCCGGAAGTTTTGTACCGGCGGAATGCCCAGATAATTTTTCCTGATGGTTCGTTAATAACTGATTGCTGCTCACTAAAGCCTGCAATTAACCCTAAGGGATGGATATCGATGAGATTAATTCATGTTCCGTTGCGTTTCAGGGCTACACGTTTTTGCTGGTCAGTTAGCACCTAGCGTTACTGCTGAAATTTAACTGTGAGTTGTTGCTACTACAGATTTTCGACCATAAGTTCCATCATTTTTTTCATAAGCACTACTCGTTTTAACCTAGGCTTGCGACGTGAATTAACATTCTCGTGGAGAGTTCAATGTTTGTAGTTATACTATTGCAAAACGGCATTTGACAAAACCATCATTTTCCCTCAACAACTCGAAATAACCTTAAAACGGTTACACTGTGGCATGAATTGATGCAGTGAAGATGAGCGATCGTAATATACTACTCATACTACTGTTATTCAGTAGCAGGACCGGAGCATATATTTTGACATCGCACAAGCAGCGGGGAAAATACAGGAGGGAACATCAGAGTGCAGCATCGCCCATTATGGTCCCTGCTATTTAATGGAACTGAGCATTGACGTCTGCGGCAGCCGAGACTGTCTGGGACTGAATACCGCGTGCAAATGAGTGGTTTTGTTTCTGGTCTTGTTTGAACGCTTAACCCATTTGTTGCTTTGTCGAATAAGCAATCCTTGTGCCAACCGCGTTCTTGGATCACAACACTAGTGTACCCGTTATTGAAACCCACATTTCAAATTTGTGAATATACTGATTCATGCTTTCGTTACAGGTTACATGGACTGAAGGCAATCGTTTCGGATTTTAGACTTCAGAATTAGATTCAACTTCTGGTTTCGCTCACAGATACTATAATGACGATGTTTAAAGATGAATTCAGACTGAATCCGAAATTTTGTCAGTGAAAAGCGAAATTGGTAAGTAACTTTTACTTCCATAAAGGGTAAAACGTCTTGGGAAAATCTTAACGATCTCAACCGCTGGGCCTCAATGAATTCGCTTCAAGCTTACTTACCTAACAGAAGTTGTGAAAATTCACCCCCTCAATCTGCACCAAAGATTTCTCGTCTGACAGCAAGGACGGCTCCAAATAAACTGAAACAACTCAAAATTGCTTAAGGCAACGTCAAGTAATCGTAAAAACGAATGGGTCAATCAGGACGTAAATCGCTAGTTGTCTAGTAGCAATAGAAAACATAGTTGTTTCTTTAAATAAGCTTATCTATATTGAGATCGTTTACTATCACCTGGATTACTGTTCTTCCGTATGAAAGTCATTAATGGTTTATGGTCATTGTGAATGTTGGATTGGTGTCGGAAGTGATTAACATCAAGACACATATGAAGCATATTGCGCCCGAATCTGTTATACTTTGCCTAACTTCCTAACGGTATGAATGGGAAAAATGCTGTTTTCTGAATTTGAGCAGCTGCGAACTGTTGGAGGACACTATTGATTAATGAATTGGGAGAACAGATCTTAAAACCAGACAAGTTTTAGGACCCAAATACAACTTATAAGGATTCATTGCAATACGTACAATTCTGCTGGTGTTCTCAAATGTTTTTTTACTCATGAGCTCAGTTTGTTGGTTTTACTAGACCTTAGAACTTCACTAATTGTTTTAGTTCTCCAATCTAATGAATAATTGGTGAACCACCTTTGAGATAGTTTTAATTAGTATATTTTTGCAGGTTATTCTGCTGACGTTATTTCATCAGGCCATGGGGGTATAGTACATGGGAACACTAGCACCAATGAACACTATTTTGTTACGGTTGCTAGAATAATCTATCGAAATATCAGTTTATGGTTCCATAAAACTGAGATAGTGTTTGCGACAAGATGTATCACTCCGCATTTGTATGTGGCCTAATCCTTACTCAGTGACGTGGCAATAGATGTTAAAAGTCTCTTAGTGCACATCCACTCGGTGAACCATAAGACCAGTTGTTGATGTCAGCTATTCTGAGTGGAGAACAGGCAGATATAAAATTTCTCCGGGTTGGTTTACCACCGTTGTCATAGAAAAATGAAAGCTTTCTTAGCTGATATGATGTATGTGTAGCTTTCTGGGTAATCGCGAGCTAAAAGATGTCAATTTAATGCAACTGTAGCTCAATGATCTCTCGACAACCATGTGTCAACTCTAAAAGAAATTTTAAGAGTGAATTGTTCGTGAGAAACTACTAAACATGAGGGGTAAATTCATGGACAGTTACCTTCAGGAGGAGACACCAAGTCACGTGTAAGTTTCACAGGTGAAAAAATCTATAAGACAAATGAGTCCTCAAACTAACTAGCTAACGAAACAAATCAAACTGCTGAAGACGGATGGAAGGCAGCGCTCTTGGTTAAGGTTTTGAAAGTGAGCTAGATGGTGTTGTTACCACCATGTACGCGGTAACAAAAAATGATGTACAAGTGTTCATGCTTTTCTGTTCCCCTGTTCCCCACCATCGTCAAATTACACGGCCAGACCATGATAGTAGACGTTGTAAACGAAAAATGACCAGCCGCTTATTTTACATTGTTACTGGACATTTCGGCAACAACTGCTTCGGCAATGTTAGTGCTGAATTAAACGACGTGTCTCTCCACTAGGTCATTTCGTCAAAGTAGCATCCCATGCGTTTACCGCTGCACACCAAAGTAACAGTTCTACATAAGACAAAGAATTGTGTACCCTTACTTTTGGCTTCGGACGACAACCCAGATGGCTATTCATCATAGCCGAACTTTAGCTACTCATCATGGAAACGGACATCAATTTGGATCAGTTTGGACTCTAGGTTGACGTTCAGAGGCGCAGACTAGTCGATAGTTTTATTTCCATTCCAGTTCATCTAGTCTGTACTGAAACTAACTTAGTCGGTAGACGGCACACAGTTCCAGAATCCTTCAAAGGGTTTCATTCACTTGTGGATGAGATTCGTAGCCCACACAATGCAGCGTCACACTAATACGAAGAAGCCACCCATTCATGCGTAACCATGATGACTTCACACCACGAATTTACAAATAACGCTTGTTGAATCTGAACGAATATCTCAGCTAGATATGACCTGGTCCCCAAACAGCAACTTGTCATATTCGTTACAAACGGCACCAAAAATTCGTCTGATGAGTAGATATCGTGTGGCAATTAAAGTGCTTTGAACAAGGCAGCAATTCCATATCGCTTTACAGTGCCATATAGGCCCTTATCCGACTAGAACACAATCTTGTCCGGGTACATTACAGAATCATAGATGTATCGCACTATACCTCCGAAAAAGCAATAGATACAACATTTGGATTGTACGAGTCCTTCTGTATATCGTTTAGACTAAGTAGCGTGATATAGATGTCCCGGTGTTCCACGGACGATGTATTGAGCAAATTTCACTTTACTTACGCTTACTCGGGTAACGTTTCAATTGCCAGTGAAGAAATGACACAGCCTCAAACATACGTTTTTGAAGTTTAGCGACGATTTCGAAACCACGGCATGAGCACATCCAAATGTGATTGTCCCTTTAGCGCTAGGCGCCCTAAGAGATCCAACAAAACAAGTCACCTTTTTGAAGGAAACACAAGTATATTACCAAAACGATATTGTAGATACAATGGGTGTAAACTAGGTAACCACATTAAACAGTATAAAACAATCAACATATAGAAGAATCACCTTAATGGTTATGGATTTCGACTGTGGGTTGGCAACAAACATTTGAAATCTGTTTGAGCGATTGAGCCCATAGGCAGAGACCATGGTTGTCCCTGTGACGTCTACATTTCTGGAGCTGCCGATATGTATGCTGTCTATGCACTGCAGATATAATGGAGAAATATAGCTTGTGCCTGTGCACAGTTGCACCGAATACAGTTCATTCGTCCGCACTTACTCATGGACTAGGTTTTACTAACCCATGGACTATTTGGGAGAAAAGTTTCCGAAAACGGATATCTGGTTCTGTGTAATCATTTCCGATACAGTTAGTCACTCACGAAGCGCTTGTGATAAAACGTCGATTCAACCCAATAACGTGCGGGACTTCTGCAACCTTCCAATACGGTTAATTTATGACTAAAAATATTTATTGTAATTCATAACAGAACATTGTGTTGTTGTTGTTTTACTGCGTGAACAATTACGCTGTACATATATTGGTTACATTACGATTTTGTTGGCTAACATAAGGCGTTTTTACTACCGCGTAGAAACTAGCTATGAGTTTGAGCTAACTATAGTCCCGGTTACTATTGCCTGTTCCTAATTCCTAATTACCACAACTGACACCGCGGTCAGTACATTTCTTATGAGGGATTTCTGCAATTTAGAAAATCTGAACATCTACTGAAATTCAGGGGCAATGGGAGATTACCTGGAACGCTCTTAAATTTAGTGTATTGCCCGTAAAGATAGGAGACATGAAAAGAAAACGCCCCATTTTCTCACGGTCATTGGCAAGAATGCATATGAACTGATTAAAAATCTGGCGTTTCCCGATTCGCCTCTTTTACTGCCGTACGGTTCTTTGAAACATCTACTACTAAGACATATTCAACGCGTCAATTTCGAGGCTGCGGAAAGAGCGAAATTCTATACTTTAATCAGGAAAGAAAATCAAGAGGTCCATGCGTTTATTCTTTTATTTCAAACTCTAGCAGCAAGGTGTAATTTTGGTGATCAACTACAAATGCAGCTAAGAGATCGATTCGTTGCAGGAATCAATGCTCCTAGTCCCCAACAAAAATTGTTACTATTGACCCACCTGTATTCTATAACGCCAATAGTGCTAGGAAGCAGACACATCAAAAACAGCGGCAGTTCGAAAAGGTAAGTTGTCAGAGAAGTACGGCAATCTAACCACATCATTCTAATTTGAATTCTGTCCAACATTGGAATAACTGTAAGTCATGCGGTCATAAGTATTCTCGACTTATGTGTCCATTTCGCAATTCCAAATGCTAAAATGTGGCAAGATAGGTCACAGTTAAGGTGTCTGTCGTAATTCGAAGACGTTTAATCCAGACTTCTTTAGAAGAGTAAAGTCTCATCTGACTTCCAATCGATTGCTCTTTGTGTAATTTTTACTAATTCTGTTGATTGTAAGCATTATATACCATAATCGTTTACTGTTAACGGTGGTCTCAAACATTCCTTGATTGTTGACACTGGTAGTGTTGAAACTTTTATTTCTGTTGATTGCGTGAAGCGGCTGAAACCTTTTGTTTTCCTGAAGCTTGCTAATATGTCATTTAAGGGTATTACTGGACATGCTTTACCTATTCTTGGCCAATGTGAACTTTCACTCACAGATGTGCAGTTAGTCAATTATACGTGTTCATTTTTTGTTATTAATCCTGGCCTATCTATCTATTATTGATTTTAAGTGCATGAAGATTTTGAAGCTCTTTTTTGTATTATCTGTTGAATCTTCTGGAACTAAAAATTCCCTTTCTGAGTCTGTTTCAGATTCGAATTCAGTTACTGAGGTAGTATCTGCAAACGGGCCGGCACAAACAAGATCTTCTGAACGTGTGAAGAAGAAATATAACGGAAAATTGTGTGCTATTGTTGTTTCTCTGCATGGACAATTACGCTGTACATATACTGGTTACTTTCCAACTTCGTTGGCTAACATGCTACGTTTTTACTACTGCGTAGAAACTAGCTATAGGTTTGAGCTCACTATATTTCCGATTACTGTTACGTACTCCCAGTTACCAGACTAAACCATTTCGAGACTTTCACTTCGCCAAATTATGGTTACAAAGAAATAGATGGCCGTTACTAATTATGTATCTCAGAAATCAGTTGTGGTCAGTCTTATCATTTTTCGACAGTGTCAATCATTTGGATTATCTTTGCATAAATAACGTGGGCTGTGTAATTCGTGACACTATGGTTGGTGGAGTACGACACTCAGTCAACATACATGCCAGCTATCAAAACAGACATTTATGAAACCAGTTCACACATAAAATTGTCCTGGGGAAGTCAATTAAATACACCCAAATGGGTAACTGAATTTTTGCAGTAGCCTCCTTAAAATTAGAAACGTAGTCTGATATGTGTATAATATAGTAGTTTCGAAGGAAAAAGTTAACTAAACTAAAATCTTCGACAGCTGGCTAACAGTTGTTTGATTAAGCTTCTAGCTAGCTGACCGAACAGCTCGTTATCACAAGTCAACAAATCGGGAAAAATCGAGCACAATCGGGCGAGTAGATAAGGCGCGGATTTCGCCAATCGGACAGTCTTGGCAAATTGGTTAATTGTGATCAACTTTTTAACCGCTGGACGCAACAGGACAGACCGTAGATTGTACACACATTGTTCAACTGAATGGATACATGGGATCACTTGCCGTATGTAACTGGTAACCTAGTATCATACTGACATCTTTACCGATCCATATCCGTAATGAATTTGTACCACAACTGATTTTGGATTTAAATTTACCCTAAGCATTTCATCATTCAATTAAGCCTCGCCAGAAAAAGTGGAAACAAACCATTCATTTTCAACTACCCTTCTCATCAAATGCTCGCAGAAACTGAGTTGTCGTCAATGGCATTTAATATTCATTCACCACGACGAGTCAGTGTTAGGTTATATACAACAATTAAATTCTCTGGTATTTATGTTCAATCGTAGTTCTAGCCCACTTGCACGTGGTATCCCATACTTCGCAACTTCGTGACCGCAAAAGACGCTTGGTCTGCGAAGTCGTTTATTGTATGAAATCCCGTACAGCTTGTGAGAAAACATGGTTGGAGGCATCCGAAACGGATTAACCTGTCACA